>CADEBD010000297.1:1889867-2012259 GCA_902825455.1 Arctia plantaginis | reverse complement strand
ACCGAGCCGATGCGTTATAATGTCTTAAAGAAAGATTTACCAGAGAGGCGGGATACCTGATCGTCTATATGAGGCAGAGGATATCGATCTTTAATAGTGCGTGCATTGAGGTTTCTGTAGTCTATACATAACCTATAATCACCACCTTTTTTCTTTACAAGGACCACTGGACTTGCATAATCAGCAATTTTCATTAACAATTTCATTTTCCTTGTGAGAGAGTCGATAAGGCTTGCAAAAGACGGGCTGCTCAGTTTTGGTCTGAATATGCATCTCCAGTATGTCTGTACATCCCAAATCTTTTGTAGTTTTCGCAAACAAATGTCTGTATTTATTCAGTAACCGTAATAGTCGACTGCTATCATTCCTTTCTAAATCTCCTATATCTATATCAGATAATTGTAATTCCTCGTCAGTAGATTGGTCAAGTATCATAACATTCGTACTACTTTGCAGACTCTTCTTTTGATTAGTAACAATTTCCGCGCGTGCTATTAATCTATTCTGTTTCCATTCAATAATTTTGTCTCCGATATTAATTATTTTTAGAAAGCAATCTTTCGACCTTACAAGCCCACCCAAAATTACATAAGACATATAGCCCAACTCAAAATATACAGAATTCACAAGAAATGTTTCATTAGTGTTAATATCGAGATAAACTTGTACCTGTTAACTTACACTACATTTAGTCGACTATTTACTCGTAGACTCTATAGCGATACTCGATAATGACAACTCGTATTAGTACTAAGATGGTATTTTTACATTCACTCGTTCGTTCTCCAGAGATAATAAAAACAGCAGTGCGGGTTGGCAGTTGATATTCGATTTAATGGACACTTGTGCTGTAACCGTTGTACTGTGTGGATTAAATCCCGTAATAGTTACACAATCTCTTGCTATTTATGTGAACCTGACCCGACTCCTTCATCTCAGAAGTGGGATTGAACAGGTTGGTACTATATTTTAAGCGGAAGCGCTCACATTGTAAAAAAATTGTTGAAGTGCGATTTTATAACGTTAAAATATTTTAAACCTACCTTCATGGAAAACGAATACCTAACACCTCAGGAAACGGGAAACTCTCGTGCTTCCCGTTCGAGAAAAAGGAAACACGGTCGTGATAACAATAAAGTGACAGTGTATTCTAGTGAAAAGAAAAGAAGAAGGCATAAAGACACTCCTAGCAGGAAATCTACGGATACGGAAAATTCTTTGCAAAGGAGCAGGCGTGAACGAGAACGTAGTAGTTCGCTATATCGTAAACACCGTAGGAGTTCCCGTAGTCGTACCCGTCATCGTGTGAATCACCGGCGGCGCCGCAGGAGTCCCAGTGGCGATACCAGTGGTCGCGAGTCTCACAGGCGACATCACGAGCACAGCCGACTGAGTCGGGCTGATGTACACAGTTGCAGAGGACTCAGTACACCACGTAGGCGATCTAACTCACCGGTAAGACGTTCCAATAATAGTAATGATAATGTGACTCATATGCTACTGACCCAATTAGTGAATACTTTAGTTAATAATCGCCCCGAAAGTAATAAATTCCCGATGTTGGGTAATGTGGTGCCGGATTTCGATCCGATGGTTAAAGGCCAAACAATTCAGATGTGGCTCAATAAGGTTGATGAATGTGCAAAATTATACAAATGGGGTGACGATCAAATCATACACTATGCGATGCCCAAATTATCAGGCGTTGCTAAGACTTGGTACCAAACATGTACTATGTCCTTTTCTTGGCCTGAATGGAAAAATAAATTATCAGAATCATTCCCTAGTACCGACGATTATGCGGAGCTGTTAACAGAAATGTTATCCAAACGAGTTAGATATAATGAATCTTTAGAATTGTACTACTATGATAAAATTAATTTGCTACACCGTTGCGATATAAAGGGTAAGCGGGCAGTCGATTGCTTACTATACGGGATAGATGATCGTTCGCTAAGATTAGGCGCTAAAGCATTGACATGTCAGGAACCTGAACAAGTCTTAGAATACTTTCAATCGACTAAACAGTGTCAGCGCGAATCAGATCAAACGCGGTTTAATGACAAAAGAACCAGTGCTTTGTCACACAATCCCAATTATAAAACGGCTACCAATGATTCAAGGCCTAAAACTAGTTCTAGTTCTATCGTCTGTTACAATTGTAATGAACCCGGTCATTTTAGTACTAAGTGTACGAAGAAATACTGAGATGCAACATTTGTAAAAGATTAGGGCATACTACTTTAAGTTGTACTAAACTACCCTCTGATAGCAGCAACAATAGATAAGGAACATGTGGGCAAATCAAAGAAACTAATATCAAAGTTTCATGGCCCATACCGCATTAAGAAAATTCTCGCGAATGACAGGTTTGTAATCGAAGACACTCCTTTGACTAGGCGAGGTAAAAATAAATATGAAAATTTTGTGGCGATTGACAAAATTCATCCATGGTTGAGTTTTAAGAATATGTCTAGTGAGGGAAGCGAAAGTGACAATAGCGGTGATGATAACTCGCTCCTAAATTAATTTAAAATAAGGGACTTGTACGATTAGTAGTGTTTGTGTGATAATGAAGAGGTAATCTACCTATAAGAATGAAAAAGTTAGTTGATTTAGTTTCATCAATTAGCTGATGGAATGACTAAGACTACGTAATTACGCATAGGCTACAGGCAATCGGTGCAGAAACGAATGGTATCGGAAGCCGATATCGCACAGATGATTGCAGATTGTAGCAGATCATGTGTGACATAGACATGACTAGTAAGTACTACGCATAGGCCATAGGCAATGAGTGCAGAAGGAGAATGGTATCGTTGAGCGATATCGCACAGATAATTGCAGATCATGGCAGATCATGCGTGAGTTGACATTACTACGTCTTTCATAGATATGAACGGTCAGTGCAGACAGTGAATGTTGTCAAGCAATTGACATCGCACAGATGACCGCAGATGTGAGTAGCATACCAGACACACAGTATTGTCACACAGTATGATTAAGTGAAGTAGTAGGAAAGTATAATGAAAAGAAGGGAAATTAGAAGTAAATAGGAAGTATTGTCATGTAATTAGTTTTAAGTTATACATTTAAAGCTAATATCAACTGTTGATTACCCTATACATTGTCAAATTACAGTTATTATCGCCATAATTAATATTTAAATTATGAGCAAAGTGAGAGGACTCACTTTATTAAGGATGGCCGAGCTGTTAACTTACACTACATTTAGTCGACTATTTACTCGTAGACTCTATAGCGATACTCGATAATGACAACTCGTATTAGTACTAAGATGGTATTTTTACATTCACTCGTTCGTTCTCCAGAGATAATAAAAACAGCAGTGCGGGTTGGCAGTTGATATTCGATTTAATGGACACTTGTGCTGTAACCGTTGTACTGTGTGGATTAAATCCCGTAATAGTTACACAATCTCTTGCTATTTATGTGAACCTGACCCGACTCCTTCATACCAAAGCAGTACTTTGTTGTGGTATTATACAGCTGTGTCTTAAATACACTGGAAATTTTGTTACAAAGTCTGTGTCATGTAATTTTATATCACTAAGAGTACTATGAAAAGTATCACTACTACCCACGAATTTAACAGAATTTTGTGATACAATTAAACTGATATTATTTTGACTTATCATTGATTGTCCGATTATTAAATCTATATCGGCCATGTCGTAATTCGTTATTTCTACAAATCCACTTAAAATAATATTGTCTATGTGAACATTTACGTGGGAGGTTCCTAAAGAGGTCGAGTATGCGCCTCCAAAACCTCTCATTGTAACCACGGAAGGCTCAATCTTTAGTTTTAACTTATCGGCATATGCCACAGTGAGAATATTTAATTTGCTGCCCGTGTCTATGTATGCAATGAGACTACAACCATTAATTACCACTACCTTTTTGTACAAATCTACGTATATGTTGTATGTTGTAAATAAGACATTACTCACTTTTGGGTGTGAAGAGCTGGCCGCATACCAGCAGCTGGCCGACGTGTGGCCCGGGCGATGGCACACCTCACAGCGCGGCACTTTGCAGTCCTTTGCTTCATGACCTTCTCTTCGGCAAGCGTAACATTTCTTCGGTTGAAAGTCGGTTCCTCTTGCAATTGGAGCAACGGCGCCCCCTCTTCTCCACGTGGTAGCCAGTCGCGGATGGCTAGCTTCAACTTGTTTGTAGTTTTCCAGTGACGACAAATATGCGTAGTATAGTATAGTATAGTTGCTGTGGTGTATCGCACTGGAAAGCCTTTGCGTTAGCTCTTATTTCCACGGGTAGACCGCAAATTATGCACGAAATTGCAGGCTCGCCAACGATATTGCATTTTTTTAATAAGGAAACCTTGTCGTGGAAATATTTTGTCATACTTTCCGAATTCGTTTTCTTTCTAGCGAGCATAGATTCAAGTAGATCTATAAAGTCAGTAGAACGTGGGAACGCGGTCTCTAGAGCGTCCTTCCACCCCTTCCACGTGAAATCGTAGTCGTCCAGATCGTCGTACCAGTCTCTAGCCGTCCCACGAAGACGTATCTGCATGATGAACTAGCGGTCTTTGTTGTCCCATCCATATACGTCACCCAACTGGTCGATCTTGTGCAGCCGTCCTTTGACGTTGCTAGATTTTAAATCCGGCCAGAACGTTGGAATAACCTCCGCATCGGTTTGGGTGACGCGTCGCTTTTTGTATCGCGTGTGTTTCTCAACGGTCTCTTCGTGATCCGATGAAGAAAAAAAACTAGATGATTCGTCGCTGTCGGGTGCAGCATTCTCGCAGCGTCTCCTTTTCTTTGTACCAAGTCCGTCAATGTATGGGCCTGACATCATCCCACTTCTGAAGTGTAAAATGATTATCAGGGTGGCGGCGACAATTAAGACACTTTAAATCCACACGAAATAATATATTCTCTTTAATACACGTTAGGACGGGTAGAATACGAATGACCCGAAATATGTTAACCGTGGGTATTTATACAATCATCTTGACCTATTTTAATACAAACTTAATAGGTAACATTGTTTATCTTAATCATCCTGTTGATTAGTTACATACAATTATTATTTAATAATATTAAATTATATAACATAAATATTAATATAACATTAATAATTAAAGGTTTATTGCGCCGGAAGCTGTCAAGCGGAAGGCGCCAATAAAATATTATAAGTATAAATGAATCAACTATTTACTTGATTACAAAATTACTAACTATATTATAAAACAATAATAAGTTCTATATATTGCCTAATTATTAGGATGTACCTGAACTAGTTCGTAAATAATGGCTCGCGTATTATGTGAGGCCGGAAGTGTTACTCGATAACAGATAATAATAACTTTAAATATCTCAAATCAGCAGTCTGATCCCTAGAAAGGCTAGGCAAAGCCTGTACTATATAATATATAGTACTACTATATTATAATAATCTTTCCTGTTGTTAAATAAATTAAAGATTAATTAGAACCTGACAAATAACAAATTATCATACTTATCATACAACGTTTGGTTTGACTCAGGAATCAACATAACGTCTCACCAACAGTAACTTTTTCTTCTTAATTAAATTTCCTTAATATTTACTGTTCCTAAGTTAAATAAAGTGATAGTTGTAAAATAAAATTACTTCCGAAATTTCGTCAACATTGTAGAACACTCAATAGCAAGAAACATTAACATTTCGCGAACTAATTTATTTCCGACACATGTAAACGTAGACGCCGCCAGACCTAGACACTCTTCTCAGAAAGGAAATGATTGCAAAGACATCTAAATACAAAGAAACACATTCATAATGACAAGTAGGACTTCACTTATAAATAAATGTAAAATACATTACATGATAAAGGAAAAGTGCAGTATAGTACATTAAGAGATGCGACGCTAGGTACCTACTTAATATTTCATCGTTGTTGGAGATTGCGACATAAGTAGGCAGGTGACAAACTGTGATACTTAAAATTCCTGTTCGCCCTAATTCTAAACTCGATCAAAGTCATGTTAAATAATATACATTAGCTTTTTGGCAGACGTAATGGTCTAAAAAGGTTAATTACCATCAAATTGCTAGTTTAAAAATGAATGATACATACGTATAACGTATTCAAGTTGCGATAATTAAAAAAAACTCATGAATAAAAACATATACCTTCTCCTTGTTTACCAAATACATATTAATGTATGTGTGTACTTATGAAGATACAAAAAATTTGATTAGACTAAGTATACTTTAATTCAAATGCATCCCTTACGCACACACTAACACACCACACACATACACACACACTAATAAATATACTTTGTAACATAATAAATATAAACATATAATAATACGAGGAATATAATTATAACATTAATTGTATTTTTATATTTTATTCTTACCTTAAGCAAATCATCTCATGCATACGCAACTACGATACACTACTCTTTCACATCAACTACCTGTTGCATTGAAGTACGAGAGCCCTGGTACTCACCCATACCACAAGTTAAATCTTACTTTGGGTACCAGAGGTCAACAAAATTTGTGTACATGTTGTGATTGTAATAACTCATGTGTGTTTTTCCTGTATGTATCTTTTGGAGACTATTAATTACATTAGTATTATTGTTATGTTTTACGGACTTAACAGCACAGCTTATAAACACACAATATAATGACACAATTTTCAATAATGATAAGTGCTTATAATGAAAATTATCATTGTAGAGCTAAGTTAAAATTATTATCTTCTTAAATATCAAGAATATTTGAAATTGGTTCATAGTTTGGTTCGATGCTATGAAATTACAAACAAAAACCAAACGGGGCCACCTTTTTTCAAGTCGATCAAAAGGGCCATTATTTCTCTATGAATCTAGATAGAAAATTATTTTTTAGTATGTCTAGTTATCAAAATGTAAACTTATATGTATTTTTAGTCTTAATGATAAGACAAAAGATAAAGACTATGCAGAAGAACAATCATAATAATCTCTTAATCTGGGTAACCACGGTACCACAGTAAGAAATTCGTACTTAGAAACGAGTAGCAAATAATAGAGTCTAGTACCTATAGACTTTGATATACGATACTAAACCCAAATATATTTATAGAAATTTGATCATTTTAAACAACCTTACCATATGACGTTAATAAAACTGATCAACTTTATGGACACTTTCCTTTCTCCCCTAAACTTACATTCAAAACCAGAGGTAGCTTTAAACTTTTTCATACTACTATTGTTTTATTCATAAAAAATCTTAGGCTAAAGGTAAATCATAGAAGAAACCCTGAGGCAGGAACGATCTCCACGAATACACTCGTAACAGCAATCCAACTAGATCCTTGTTTAATTGAAGTCGTTGCGATAAGGGTGGCTTAGTCAAGGTACAAATCCGCAGTGAGCATCACTCGGCCAGACTTACGATAACAAGCAAAGCTATGCCCAGAGGATATAAAATAATTAAACTAAGTTTACGAGATACTTGTTTTTTCGATTCTTTTTGTTGAAAATATTTGACAAAAAAAACAATATTTTCATTCGTTGTTTAAATTGTGGTACATTTGTAGAAAGAAGTAATAAGTTGTGTTTAGAAAATTACTTTTACAATTATGTTTTGTTACCTTTTATGATAAATGGTAACTGGTTCTCAAACATTCAAAACTCCAATTTACGAAAGTAGCTTACTACGGTAGCATATATGAGGGTCGAGACGCTCTTCTCTCTTTTTTTCAATTAAATAAATAATTATCGCATAAGAAATATGTCGATGGACACGATTATAGATACCATTTTCTCTTTTTTCTCTTATTTTCTAAGCAATAAGTCATAAAAAAATTGTCTAAATCAACCCTACCGTTTTCAAGGAATATGATAGTAAAAAGAGTACCTACTCCAATTTTATTAATTTTTTTTTGTTTATCCAATGGTTTAAAAAATTAACAATTTATTAGAAAGAAGTAGCTATGTACATAATTACGTAATATGTAAGTACTATAAGTGCGTGCATGTAATAAGTCACAAACCACAAAGGTAATCCTCATAGGTGAAGAGAATTGTATGTACACATAATTACGGGCACGGAGGAATCTAAAGAAAAGTTAAAGAAAGCTAACTTTATTAATTCTAATTTGGCATAAAATTATAAACTCGATTGTAATTAATCGTAACCAATCTCAGGTTGTCGTTATTAGTTCCGTTCAGATTCCAGTATCGAAATCCCTTATGCTAATCACCGTTTGATATTATACTAACCAACTTTGTCTAGAACGTAGTATCTCCTCTATTTTCTGTACTGAGACAGTTCGACTTTAAACCTAGAAAGATAATCAACGCTGCTAAGTTGTCCGCCTGTGAAACTAATTATTATTGTGTCTTCTTTTTCTCATTTTGATTTTTTTTGATTAAATCAGGTTTGGTTAAAAGACGCTTTTGACGACCATACCATAGAGCAATAGAAATCATCAGCTAAAGCTTAAAGTCACTTACCTTTTATCCCGCCAGCAAGTTACGTCGTAATTTAGGTTTTAAAGTAATTAATTTATTACTTCTAAGTAATAAATTAATTATTTTAAAACCTATATCTATTCTATTATTCGTTTATAACCATGGAAGTTTTTTATACGTTCTTGTCTATAACATAATAATTAATATATGCATAATTAGTAAGATAAAAAATACCCTAAAAAAATATTAAAATATTTAAGATTCTGTCTATCTACATGCAAGCGTCAAAAAATACATTAGACCTCTGGTCACGTCCCCAAACGGTTCAAAAACATAATTATTTTCGATTAAATTTTTGTATTTACGTCGTTTGAGGCTTTGCGGAAGCAGCACAATAGGGATGGCTTAACCAACTGTGTTTAGAAAATGTGTGGTGAAAGGGTGTCGGTGCAAATTGCGTTCTACACCAAAGACTTACCCATCTTCCATGGCACTAACAACATACCATAGTAATACATTGCCATTGTACAATGAGACAAGATAAGTGTATTCTACAGCGGCATCTTTTAAAACGAATTTGAAATTTTAATATTTTGTGGCAGATTATTATGTTTTCAGTTTTTCCAATAGGTGGCGTTAAAATAAAGTGATTAGTCACAGTTTCGAAACGGACTAATAAATTTCGAAACCTAGATTTCGTACCTATTTGCAGTTGAGACTTATCTATGACAGATAGACTGTATAATATTCAATTAAAGTTAATTGGATTTATCATAGTCCTTTATTATCTATATAGTTTTTAAATTGTCTATGGCGCATCAAAATGGCCGCCTGTAGTCATGACCGATCGGAGTGGTAATGTTCTTTGTTTACGTTAAAAACATGTTAATTGTTTTAAATTTCTGACTCTAATGTGACAAAATAAAATGTTTATAGATATTAAAACTCTAGACAATAGTTTGGGGTCATATAAGTGTGTGATTTGACGTAAAACGTGTGATAACAGTCTCACCTTGTAAAGAGAAAATGGGGAACTGCTTTAGTAGTACAGGCGAAAAGGAATCTAAAAGTAAAAATGAAAGAGCAAATCCGCAAGATGAAGACCTTAGACAGTTTCAAACACCTGTGCCAACGCCTCCTCCCGACCCTATTAGGCCAGCAGTAAATCAGGGTGCAGATACAAGCGAGGTCCCTCCCACCCGAATATTCGTAGCACTGTACGATTATGATGCTCGAACCGATGAGGACCTTAGTTTTAGAAAAGGAGAACACTTGGAAATTTTAAACGATACCCAAGGTGACTGGTGGTTAGCTAGAAGCAAGAAAACTAAACAAGAAGGCTACATTCCATCGAACTATGTCGCCCGCTTGCAATCTATAGAGGCCGAACCGTGAGTAATCATTATCTGTTTTTATGCAATCGGTATAATAGTGAATGGTTCCTGGCGATTTCTTTACCTTTAACTACATCAACTAGTAACACGATAAAGACTTGTGTATTTGTTTGTCATTATCAGAGACAAATAGGTATCTTTATATCATAAATATCCACAAAAATTGCATAATATCTCCCTTTTTTATTTGCAACAATCAGTTGATTCATTGAAAGTAAAATTATAACATTAAATAACAAATTAATACATTGTTGCAAATAATTTTGATAAAGCTCTCTGTTCGTCGTCGATCTGTCAGTTTCCAAATAGTTGAGCCTTGTGAGAAAAATTAAGGTTAAATAACTAGCAGGCACAAAATCAATAAGATAAATATAATCAAATAGAATGATAACAAATCATTTTTACACTGTTTTCTTTTATTATTCTTACATGGTTCTGCATTTTATATTGAATAACTAGATCCCATGAAAGTAACAGCCTCAATGTTTTTATCTCAATGCTTTCAGTGGTATAATATTAATTAATATGACACAATATTACTATAATTGTAACAAGTTAGTTACAATTAGTAGGAAGATAATAATGTAAGAAAAGAATGTGTACACATTTAGATTGCATTAATAAATTATATTATAACAAAGTTGTGTTACTTTGAGGAGACATGTTTCATCATAATGTAAAGTGAAAGCAATATGGAATGTTCACATTATCACCAATACTATACTGTTAATATACCGACACATACATGATAGACTCATATTACAATATATTTATTTCATGTGTTCTTATACTTATAAACATTATATTAAAAAAAATAGTGTCTGCTATCTTAAAAAAAAACAAGTAAACATAACATTATGTGCACTATGTAATTATTGAAAGGACAGACAAGTAACAAATTACTAGTGATTTCCAAGACGTTTTTTGTATTCCATTCTAACTATGACAAGTCTAAAATGATTTAGAGATATTGATTTAAGGAAAAAGCTGCTTTCTGGGATTTTCTATTTTAAAATATAAATACGTAGTTCAATAGGCAAATTGTATGTGTTTATCAGGAAAATTGGATGAGAAGAGCTCAGGCAAATTAAGTAGATTAAATCATTTAGGATTGAGTACTCATTTATCTAAATACTATTATTGAAAAGATACTGATAAAATCAATGACAAGATAATACATTTTAGTTAAGATTGAAATTATAATAATAATTAAGGGTGTCTAAGAAATTATTTTCTATCGTCACAAGAATCAAAGACTTCTTAATGAAATAAATCTAAGTTTAAGTGCTTAGACTATCCAGTAATAGGTAGATTGAGTTACATCTCCTGCATGCAATCTTAGCTTTAAAATATGGCTGACATTCTCTAAACTAATTTATTATATGGTTAAGAATATTGCTTATACAGATTTGTATCAGCAATTTGCATTTCAATATTGTACCAATTTGATAAATTTTAAATATTTTTATAATTAATTCCCATAGTGCCCAGTTTTCTGTTAAGACTAGGCCTCTATTCCCCGATTACAACTAAATTGAAGTTAGCAATCTGAAGGTGGTCAAATGCTGTCATACCAGCATGATGTGTGCGTATTTATGTAAGAATTACCAACATCATAATAAGAGAAAGTTAAATAAACTTTTTAAATGCATTCTCTGAATTTTAAACCAAATTTATTTGCAGCTTGAAACTGTATGAATTATTTTTTACTACACTTAAATTTTGCAAGTGAAAATTATCCTTTATAAATTGTATAAGAGTTAGCAGTTAATGATAGCAATATTAGAAATCTAGTTTTCTGTCATTATCATGGAATTCCCTAAACACTACTGCTTCTACTTTCACATGTAACATCTAGTGTATCATTTGTACACATTAAGTAAATCTTGGCACAACTTCTTTTAGGTATATTTTCTACCAGATCATACTTAGAAAGTTATTTTCTGTCAAAAACCACATTTATTTTGCTATTGTACAGGCTTCTATTGGTCTTGCAGATTTGAAACATTTCTTACAATGATAAGCTTCAAAACAAATTTTGATGTGTGGCATATTTCATCATTGTTTTAATCACATATGTATTCTGTTACAAAACAAATACTTTCTACTTGACAGTGATAATATCGCCTTGCCTTATATAAGAGAAAAGCATTTCTATATTCTTATAAGCATATTCTAAAATCCCCAATTCCATTTAGACCCTAAGACTAAAAATTTTCCCATAAGACATTTTTGGTAGTAATAGAAATACCAAAAAATATTTTTGAAAGTACCACATACTTATAAATAAAAGGCAAAATTTTATATTATCTTTGATTTTATTGACACATATTCATTTAACTTAACTTGGAAGTAAAAATAAACTTAAACCTAAGTTCAGTGACAATATACCTAGTGTTACATTTAATAATCCTAATAATCCAACATTTTAAATCAGGTTTCATTCTTAATACTTTATAATACAAAACATAACAGTTTCAATAGACTCCTATTTTGTTGTTTGGTTTTAGTTTCAGTATAAAGTAGGGTAGTCACTGTTGCATTATGTTATGTTTTGTGCAACCAGAAGTAGTTAAATCAGTTTTGTAACTAAATGTCTTGGCAACTAACACATCCTCATTATGAAATGATCAACACCTGCCTGTACCCATTTATTGGTCAGTGTATTTTTTTTTACCACATTCACACAATGCCATCTAGTCCCAAACTAAGCAGAGCTTGTACTATGGGTACTAGATAACTGATATAAATACATACATACTTTTATTTGTAAATACATACATATTATACATAGAAGCACACAGACCACATCAAACATTAAATGTTCATGCACAAAAATGTTTGCCTTGAGCGGGAATTGAACCTGCAACCTTTGGAATAGTAGTCCATTACACAAACCACTACACCATTCGGACATCCTATTTTGTATTACCTTTTAAGCAATTATCATAATAATTCAAACATAAATGACATTTACAGATAGGTAGAATTTGTAAGTTGTGATAGTCTTTCTAATGCTTATAACTGTTTTGAAAATCATCCCTCCAATCTCTTAAAAACTTATTTATTTCACTTATAAATATGTTAGTTAACATATCTCAGGCTCTTAGTGTATACTGTGCAAGCCCTTTATAGGTCTACTTAAAAAAACGATTACACTGTATGTTGTTGGTTTATTGTAAACTGATGGCTGTCTATAATAATAAATAAACAAATATACTCATCATCAAGATGCTCAGATCAGATAATAATTTTGATTATTTACCTCTATTATATACCTCGATTATTCCCCTTAGTTTCCTACCTCTATAATTAAATTAGCAAAATTATGCACATATCCTCCGTGTGGTGATGGATTAAGAATACAGAGTGTGACCATCCCTATTCATCCTGTGGGTTTCGTAAAAGCCGACTAAGGGAGCAAACTATGCAGGCCAACAACACTGCAAAGAGAAGGAAAACTTGTCACAAACCCTATACTAACGCGTCTGGCCAGCGTGGTATAGTAGGCCAAAACCTCCTTTCTAATTAGAGGCGTATGTCCAGCAGTGGACTACTAAAGGCTGTTGATGATGCACATATGTGTATTGTGTATGTAACACTTAAATATAAATATACTTTATATTTTAAGTGTTACATACATTATATGTTCATAATTAATTAAACCACCTTAATTCTAATCATATTTTTTTTTAACTTGCTTTAGGTGAAATAAATCTTTCATCTTCACATTTTGTATCATATTAGCCGTGGCCTAGTTCACATCAAGGTATTTTTTCCATCTCTCTGGAATCACACTTGATCTATCAAAGTTCTCCCATGTCCCTCCCGGTATCCCTGTAGAAAAGTGTATGTAAAATAACATGACTAGATGAATGGTACAAAATTATGCATAAAATACACATGCAGACGTCTGATCCCAAACTATACAGATTTTTATAACATTATTTATAATTATGGAAAAAAAGAATATATATATATATATGTATATTGTAATAATAAAAAATAAAAAAATTTAAATTATGTTGTGGGGTGTGTTTTAAAGAAAATAAAAACTAGATTGGTGAACGGGTGGCATCAAATAGAAACAAAATAACAAAATAAAAGTCTCGGGCGCCAGATACCACCTTAAAAGAACACAGAACCCACCACAAACACAACAAATACCTCGGACATCTCAGCCAGCTTTGAACCTTTTTAAAACAAGGCGGGAGGCAGCTAATGAATACAAGATGTTAAGTTCTAATGGCAGTTTATTATCCCGTAGTGTCTGTAGAGTACAATGTGTCTTATGTCTCTAATTACAATAGGTAATTCTTATACACAAATTAGTACTGTCATTAATGCAATCCTTTCCAATAAGAAAAATATAAGGTTAAATAAATTTTAAAGAGTCACATAAAGACTAAATAGACAAAACAATAAACTCTAAAGGTAGACATAGCATTGACCTACTCTCTAATAAAAATAACACCCCTTGGGGACCTGCAGTGTTCAATGCCACATCGCCAAGAAAAATATAACAAAACTACATACCGATGACCTTGGATCAGTCCGAACGAAATGAAATCAAACCAACTCCGAAACTTCTCACTCCGGTTCCCACGTGGTGTAAGAGGCGGGTCAGCACTCCCAGGCTCCAGACCATGGCGTACAGCTAAGCAGCTTTTTCTACCATTCTGGCGCTCCACAGCAAACTAATTTCTTGGGGTCAAACTCCGGCGAGAGACAAAAATCGAATGCCACGCAAGGACATTCCAATAAGAAAGTAAAGCAATTTAGGCATTGTAAAAACTTTAGATATAAACTAAAAAAGAAAACCCTGATTCATCTGCAAATAAGGAAAAATTATAGGTTAAAAGCCTATCTCACAGTATGAATCATAACTCTGACAAGAAATCATATTTCACTTACCAGGGTTCCAAAACGTTTCACAAATCAAGCAGCGGCATTATAAGCATTATAAGCATTGCCTGTAACCAATTAAACAAAGAGTTAAAACCACAAATTCCGCCAAGCCAAGCGTGAAGCACGTGGCCGAACAAAACTTACCTTTTTTAGCAAAAATAATCACTCGAACCAATAGCTCGAGTCCTAACTAGGTTGACCAAACAATTAAAGAGGAAATAGGCCCTCGTCCATATCAAATAAATACGGATTACTAAAAATTTAAATGACAAGACTGCTTTGCCTCATTTCGCTCGGCGGCCGGTCCAAAAGTGAAAGTCAAAGTGATACCAGTGCAATAGCCTCTCGCTTCATAGAGCGGGGAAACAAAAATGTTGCCAGAACAAGAAAAACTAAATCGACTAACTAATCGCGGGCGAACAACATCGATTATTACTCTCGTCCGTCCCTCGACCATCGGCACTCGCAGAAACGACAAAAAATTCAATCTAACAAAACAAAAACGAGACTAAGGTTCAAATTACTGTAATGGCGCGAAATGCACCGTTACATTACATACCTTCCCGAAAAAAAATAAAAGAAAGGACTCTTTCTTTTATGCTGAAAAGTCACTACTCAACAAAATATATCAAACAAAAAGATTGCAAAATGTCTAAACTCCAAAACTGACTCTACCAAAAACTCTACTAAAACTCTAGGAATACAAAAATCCATACGCCAAAAAGGACTAGGAAACTAAATATAAGATCAAAATATACTCTACAACAAAATCACACAAACCCAAAATCAAATCCCTAAACCAAGCTACCATTAGGACTAGAAAGTCCAAAAAGTGCGGTTGGACACCCTCGTCACCGACTCTAATGGAGCTACAAACACAACAAAATATACTACACAAACTGCTTCCATTGGGAACTGTATATCTAAAAAGATACCAGTTTCCACGAAGTGCGGTTGGACACCCTCGTCACCGACTCTAATGGAGCTTCAAACACAACAAAATACACTAACAACAACAAAGTAAACTTCACAAACAACATCCATTAGGAATTGTATCTTAAAAGATATCAATATCCAAGAAGTGCGGTTGGACACCTTCGTCACCGACTCTAATGGAGTTACGAACTACACAAAACAAAACAACATCCATCAGGAAATGCATATCTCAAAGATATCAATATCCAAGAAGTGCGGTTGGACACCCTCGTCACCGACTCTAATGGAGTTACAAAATGCTTCACTTTAACTTCAAACACATGTCAAACATGTCGAACCAAACATAATATTCATCCCAACAAGGCGGGGAGAATATATAAAAAACCTGTGCATTGTGATCGGCTCAACCCCACCGAACTACCGGGCACAATGCAACAGAAACCAAACCAAAATATTCATCACAACAAGGCGGTGAGAATATATAAAAACCTGTGTATTGTGATCGGCTCAACTCCACCGAACTACCGGGCACAATAAAAAAAAGGGTGTGAAACCGACAAAAAAAAACAAATCATTCAACACCTGAAAAAAGTGTGAATCCAACAAGAAACAAAACATTCAACACCTGAAAAAAGTGTGAATCCAACAAACACCCCGTTCAACCCTTGAAAAGAGGGCGAACCTAACTCCAACAAAACACTCTACACTAGGTAGAAGTGCAAATAAAATACAAACAAAAGATTCCTTTGATGTGGTTCCTATATGAATGAAGTTCCTAACTTAATAAACCAAATTGACCTAAGTAGTCTTTTGAACTCTTAAACCCTAAAATTAATATATTGTTAAAAATACCTCACACTATATCAACATACAAACAACTATAGCCTAGCATACTTCCAGTTACATACTTCCTCATACAAAAGTTGAATCCATCAAATATATCAAATTAAGATCCAAAGTTAATGACCGAATAGTGGAATTTTAATATTTAATAATATCTTTAATATGATAGCGACCAGAGGTGTTCTTTGAAAGGTCCTGCAAAAGGTAAACGTTATTTGAAATTTTCTCTATAATTTTACATTTAATTAACTTAGGTGCAAGCTTTGCCGAAAAATAAGCTGGAGCATTAGACTGAACAAAACTTCTTCTCCAAACAATATCACCCACATCAAAAGAAATAGTCTTCCTTCCAACATTATAATAACGCGCATTACGTTTATACGCCTTCAACAAATGAGACTCAACTCTAGCAAAAATATCACTAAGAGATTTAAGAGAAAGGGCATAAGAGTCCCTTTCACCAAACTCAAGCTGGTCTAAATTACTCAAAGAATTGCTAAAACGGTGTAGAGAAGCATCAACAATCAACTCTCTACCAAACATAAGAAAATTAGGAGTAAAATCAATAACCAAATCTACACTTCCAATAAAAGCCAACCAAATGTGAGGTCAAAATTTAAAGCAAGAACAAACTAACAAAATCCAATCTTTAACAAAACATGAAATACAAGTCCCTACCGTCCTACTGTACCTCTCCACAGGGTTACTCTGAGGTGTGTACAATGTGTTATAAAAAATTTAGTAATGCTGTAACCTCTCATGAAAACTACAAAATGTTTAGAAGTGAATTGAGTACCGTTATCGCAAACTATTAATCTAGGACAACCAAATCTAAGAAATATCTCTTTTTTCAAGGATTCTACAATTGGATACGGTGGTAGCTTTTACTAATGGAAAACCCAGCAAAATTTTGTGAAGACATCTACAACTGAAAGAATATATTTATGTGAGGCGCTGTGCTTAAGGCTTTACATGTGTCACAAGATTCAATGTAATTTTGAACATCATTAAACATACCGTTCCAAACATAATGTTGTTTTAATTTCTTAGTGGTTTTATGAATCCCAAGATGACCAGAATCAATATCATCATGGTTAGACTTAATAGCATCAAGAATATGTTCCTAGAAATAACAATTTTCCAATTTAATCTACTATCCAGATTTAATTTATTCTTACAAAATTTATACAATGTGTGGTCATCAACCCTGAAATTTTTATATCTAGAAGGGAAGTTTTGACAATTAACGAATAATCCCAAACCACTTGGCAGCAGTACCAGCAAGCAGATCAGCGAACGAACCAATCAACACGGCCTCATGAAAGTTCCTGAATACAAAGTAATCCTCAACATGAGTGATAAATTCTCTAACACAGGTCTTACCGTCAAAGATTATCTTGCTCCTAGTTAAATCAGGCAGCTTTGTAGTATAGGCAGGCATATTCCTCCTAACGTGTTCATTCATGCTGTTGAACGAAGGCAGACTTGGTGCAAGAGCAGGAGTATCACGAACATATGACAAGTCCAATGGGACGCTCATCTCCGCTGACTCATCCGCAGCTGTGCCAACATCCACATTGGCAGGCGACGTTGAAGGTGGAGCCCCCTTGTCCATATTACAAACCGACATTAACCACACAATTCCAAAACAGCCGTTCAAAGGTTAAATTCTTTAAAATTAATTAAGTTTAAATTTATTCAAAGGTCACTGTTGTGAAAACCTAGGTTTAAATTATTTAAAAGTTAATTGTTGTGAAAGGATAAGTTTAAATTTATTTAAAAGTTAAGTGTTGTGAACAACTAGGTTCAAATTATTTAAAAGTTGAATATTGTAAAGAAAAGTCTAAATTGATTTGAAAGTGAAGTGAAAAAGCTAAGTTTTAATTTAAATATCTAAGTTCTGTATTAAAAAGGATTTAAGGATTGCAGTAACCACTAACAATTGTTCTAGTAACTAAACAATAACAGCAAGGCTAAGCTAAGTTAAGTTAATCTTAATTTACAATAAGTTATATTATAATAATTCCAAAGTGGAGGTATCTATAAAATGTTTCTTGAGCAGACTTACAATTAACATTCAAAGCTATTAAATTGTAACACAAAATGTTTCAGTAACTATACCCTTAATTGAGAATACAATAGGCAGCAGTATAACTTAAATTATTGTTGTTTGTTAAAGCAAAAATAACATTGTAAAGTCACAATGTTGTAACTTAATATTGAAAAATTGTAAAAAATAACCTCACTTACATGATAATACAATTGTAAAATACACCAGGTATGCAAGAAAAGTATAGGATGCAGTAAAGACAGTATCTAATCAGTTATCCAATTAACCTACAGACACTACTTCAGTCCCTGTTCGGGCGCCAATTGTAATAATAAAAAATAAAAAAAATTAAATTATGTTGTGGGGTGTGTTTTAAAGAAAATAAAAACTAGATTGGTGAACGGGTGGCATCAAATAGAAACAAAATAAAAGTCTCGGGCGCCAGATACCACCTTAAAAGAACACAGAACCCACCACAAACACAACAAATACCTCGGACATCTCAGCCAGCTTTGAACCTTTTTAAAACAAGGCGGGAGGCAGCTAATGAATACAAGATGTTAAGTTCTAATGGCAGTTTATTATCCCGTAGTGTCTGTAGAGTACAATGTGTCTTATGTCTCTAATTACAATAGGTAATTCTTATACACAAATTAGTACTGTCATTAATGCAATCCTTTCCAATAAGAAAAATATAAGGTTAAATAAATTTTAAAGAGTCACATAAAGACTAAATAGACAAAACAATAAACTCTAAAGGTAGACATAGCATTGACCTACTCTCTAATAAAATAACACCCCTTGGGGACCTGCAGTGTTCAATGCCACATCGCCAAGAAAAATATAACAAAACTACATACCGATGACCTTGGATCAGTCCGAACGAAATGAAATCAAACCAACTCCGAAACTTCTCACTCCGGTTCCCACGTGGTGTAAGAGGCGGGTCAGCACTCCCAGGCTCCAGACCATGGCGTACAGCTAAGCAGCTTTTTCTACCATTCTGGCGCTCCACAGCAAACTAATTTCTTGGGGTCAAACTCCGGCGAGAGACAAAAATCGAATGCCACGCAAGGACATTCCAATAAGAAAGTAAAGCAATTTAGGCATTGTAAAAACTTTAGATATAAACTAAAAAAGAAAACCCTGATTCATCTGCAAATAAGGAAAAATTATAGGTTAAAAGCCTATCTCACAGTATGAATCATAACTCTGACAAGAAATCATATTTCACTTACCAGGGTTCCAAAACGTTTCACAAATCAAGCAGCGGCATTATAAGCATTATAAGCATTGCCTGTAACCAATTAAACAAAGAGTTAAAACCACAAATTCCGCCAAGCCAAGCGTGAAGCACGTGGCCGAACAAAACTTACCTTTTTTAGCAAAAATAATCACTCGAACCAATAGCTCGAGTCCTAACTAGGTTGACCAAACAATTAAAGAGGAAATAGGCCCTCGTCCATATCAAATAAATACGGATTACTAAAAATTTAAATGACAAGACTGCTTTGCCTCATTTCGCTCGGCGGCCGGTCCAAAAGTGAAAGTCAAAGTGATACCAGTGCAATAGCCTCTCGCTTCATAGAGCGGGGAAACAAAAATGTTGCCAGAACAAGAAAAACTAAATCGACTAACTAATCGCGGGCGAACAACATCGATTATTACTCTCGTCCGTCCCTCGACCATCGGCACTCGCAGAAACGACAAAAAATTCAATCTAACAAAACAAAAACGAGACTAAGGTTCAAATTACTGTAATGGCGCGAAATGCACCGTTACAATATAAACTCCTACCAAAACCGTACCTACGTAGATTATATATTCAAAGAAAAATGTTTTGCTAATAATGTTTTATAAGGCACTAGCGACACGCTCGTGCGTCCTGGCGACGTACACGCGTACTTAGACCCATAAGTAAGTACATCATTTTGCGAAGTGTCTTAAGATTTAGCGGAAGTAAAGTATAAATGTAATTTTCGACATCTTTGTTACAAAATATTGTTTTCTAAATAAATAATTTAGATAACTGATGGTGAAAACCGCAACAAAATCCGTTGTGTGATTTACAAGGATTTAGCGGCAGACAGATGTGTAATGTGACTTCATTTTATACTACGTAAAGATGAAAACCACATGAATTTTAAATATTTTTACTCATATGTATATTTTTTTTATCAATAATACAAAGTAGAACAAACTGAATAATTATAGGCGGGCTTTGAGCAGTAACCTCCAAAAAAAATTGTTTGCTTTCGTTTAAATATACAACAGGCATATATGTTGTAACAACAGCCCTATTGTTGTATGTCTGAGTTTTTAATATGGTAAGTGTCTACTGTTCTGATCGAACTATGTGCATAAACAATGTACGGTACAAGCTAACCCTCGACTGACCGATACCAAATAATTTATAACAAGCCTTCATCAAATGACACTTTTGCTTCATCTAGCACAACGCTTATATTTAATTACCACTGAATTTACCACTATTCACTGATAGTCTTGTCAGTGCGGGCACGGTACAATTATAATACAGTATTGTAACTCGGCCGCATGATAGAAATAAATGCCTACAGCCGCGCGGTACTTAAACATGCGTTAGGGCTGCCCGTCTCCAGCATTTTAATTATATTTGCCTACTTTCTGTTTCTATTTAGATTTGTGATTGTAAATATCCTTTTTATATAAATAAATGAAATACTTTGTATATTGAATAGGAATTGTTCAATAAAAATGCGTGTTGTTTTTTGATTGGTAGATTTAATTAAAAAACATGTTTTTGTTTGAAAAACAAATCGGGCTTATAAATTAGCGACCGAAAAAAATCCTTCTATAAAATAAAATAAATGTGCTTTCTCCATACGCGTTACAAAACTCCAATCCTTAGAAACTCCAACACCTACCACCTACTCAACTAGAATGCAAGAAACAGCTGACGAGTAAGTAACTTTTTATCTCAGCTTATTAACGTCTCTATAAATTAGGTACCTACCTACAACTCGCAACAACTCAAAACAAAAATTCTTTGGTCACCAATTAATTAATTATTAAAAAGCTGAACAGCTGACTACGAATGTTTTAAAATCACAACCCTCAAACATCTAAATATTATATATGAGTCTAGCTGTTGTTGTTAATACCGAGAAAATAAAACCAGTTTTTAGTGGTATATGTTGTTATAGTAGCAGCAGAAACACTTTGTGAAAATTTCGAAAACTGTCTAATGACACACAGACGGTAACAATTTTTTTTTTGTATTATTCATACACACAGATAATAAACAAATATTATTAATAATAAAATACCACGTCTTTAATTTGAATTTTCTTTTTTTTGAATTATGCAAAGTAAGAAAACAAACATGCACCGAAGTTTTAACACAAGCGTAAGTAGGTAGGTACCTACCGTATCATGATTCATTCAGAACCGCATGTAACTCCCTATTTCTCGTCTCAATAACTTTCCGTTACTCTATTTGCTTTATTTATTCATCCAAACACCTTTTTTTTCGTGAGATAAAAGGAAATACTTATCCATTAAAAAGACACACATTATGTACCTACGTACTAGTAAGTAAAATTATTTTATAGTCTTACTTTTCAGAGTTTCCAGGTAATTTAAAAAAACTTATGTCTGGATGCGTTATTGACGAATTCATACAACCAAAAACAGCACAATATTTCCTACTCGTCATATTAACTGATTTTTAGAGAAAAAATCGCGCGGTTATTGTTAAAAAAACAACACGCAGTCCGTTCGACACTGCGGTACAGCCGTGACTGTCTGCGCCCCGAGCGCACCCCGAGATCGAGGCGCGTAGGTATAGCTCCCGTTTCGTCCGTTTGTATGAAGTTGGAGTACTGTATTATAATAGTACCGTGGTGCGGGTGCGAGGCAATGCAAATAGATATTAAACAGCCAATCACCTAACTTTTTATTACTTATATTTTCTAATTTTGTTCAAGGGTTTAAAACCTAAAGGGTAAAATGGTATCGTTTAACTTTAACGACACCTGTGAAAGGGTTCCAAAGAGTTAAAACACAATTCCAATGATTAAAAAAATGTTTTTTCGTTTTTTTTTATTATTTCTTCATAATAAAAAAAAAACAAGAAAAAATATCTATTTATTTTGTATGCTTTTCTTTTGTATAAGAAAATTAAAATAAATAAGCCCAAATGTAGTACTTTTTCAGTTTGTGTATGAATAATTCAATAGTTAATGAGTTTCCGATTTTATAAAAAAAAATGGTGCTCGCGCGTTATTTATGAAAACTTCAAATAGCTAGTTGTTCTATTTTAAAGGAACGCCCATGTCCGGACCGAAGGTGGCATAAAATTTTCAACGTTTCTCTAAGCCCTAGCGAATCTTTTTAATTATTGGACTTGTTTTAACTCTCTGCAACCTTTTCACAGGTGTCGTTAAAGTTAAACCTTTAGGTATTAAACCCTTAAACAATATAAAAAATATAAGAAAGAGTTAATTGATTGGCTGTTTAATGTGTTTAGTGCACCTTTGTGTACATCGGTCATGAAGAAATAGGCCGTGCTTTCTGACGTTTTACCGAAAGAAGCAGTTCTATGTATCAGGGCCTCGAAAAACCCCAACCTGAGTACCTGAGAACAGAGGAAAACTGTTCCGTTTTAAGACGAAGACGAACTGTCCCCTTGCCCTTGTCTCTACTAAAACTAACCCTTTGCTAGAAGAAAGAATTAAATATTAATTTCAGAAAGTCCGTTTCGAAGTCATCAGCTAAAGTGTTTGTAGTCTAAACGTCAAAGGGTTTTTCGAGGAGGGGTATTTTTTAAATTTTAATGTGTGCTTGTGAAAGCTAAACTTTATAATATATATGCAGCATTATTTCGAATAGGTTAATTCATTATGTCAATTCGTTAGACATCATTAATACATTAATTTAATACTTCCTTATTATTATTGAGGTGTTGATACATCTGCAACAGAGAGGTAGGATGTGCTCAGCGCATAAGTAGGTGTTTTGAAAACTAGTCAATGTGTGTCATTAAGAAGAACTACTGTATTAATTATGCATTAATCTATTTACACACACTTTCTACTAACAGCTAGCTGTGAATGTCACCTATACTGACCTTAATGATGTAGGCAGAATCGAAAGATAGAAAGATAGATGTAAAGAACACTTTAGAGTACACTACATTTTCTACATTAATTAAAAATAATTGATGACTTATCGCTATAGCGATGTCTCCTAGACAATCATTGTTTGGAAGCAACAGACAGATGCAGTTTTAACACTGAACATTCATTTGAACCAATACAGAAAAAAACACCATATTATAGTCAAATAGATAAATAAATAGTCAGACAATTTAGTGAAGTTATTACGTAAACAACGCGAGAGAGTTGTAGACCATATTATAAGTATTAGATAGAACTTTTCAATTTAAGGAGTGGAGTATATGTAGTGCAAAGGATTTATCACATAAAACCGTAGATTTACCCTGCACTTTCAGTTGTAGTATTTTTGATGACCATCATCATCAGCCTTTAATAGTCCACTGCTGGACATAGGCCTCTCTATTGAAAAGAGGTTTTGGCCTACTATGCCACGCTGGCCAGACGGGTTGGTATAGGCTTTATGTTAAGTTTCCTTCTCTATTCAGAGCTGCTATCCTGCGTAATTTGCCCCCTTAGTCGGCTCTTACGACACCCACGGGATGAATAGGGGTGGTGACACTCTGTATTCTTAATCCGTCACCACACGGATGACCTTAGAGAGATTGCGAATGCGCAATTAATTAATTCATGCTGTCGTGTGCAAGCTTAGTTCTTTACTCAAATAATAATAATAATTCGGACATCTGACACATAACGCCATCTAGTTTCAAACTAAGCAGAGCTTGTACTATGAAAACTAGATTGACTGATAGACTATTTAAATACGTTTTTTTTTGTAAATCCATCCATCCATTTATTAAACATATAAAACACCCAAACTCCGAAATATGCTACAAGCGGCGGTGATATGCTACAATGCATGACCTGGGCGTGTTATTAGAAAATTTAACCTAAGCCTGACTCTAAAATACCTGCAACGATTAGAAAAAAGCTGATGATATTCGAATAGATTCATTGTTTTATAACTGAGATCTCGACCGCCATAAACATGACATGCGTAGTAGTATAAGCAATTTGTGTACTTTTACTCAAATAAGTTTATGTTACTAACAAAACTGAGTTTTAGTTACTTGAATAGATAAATATTATTATTATAAATAGGCCAACTGATTCACACGTTAAAATTTATAACACCGTTTCGTTTTGCTTTCGTTTTTAAAACTAACAAATATCGTTCAACCTACTTACCTTCTTATGATTTATTGATCACTGTTTGTTGTTCTAACGAGTAATTTAATTATTTTCTGGTGGCAAACGATCGCAATAAATATATATTATGTATAAATGTATGTTGGCATCGTGTCGCAAAATTGATTGCCTGTCAGATAGAAGACAATAAGTACGCTTATTGTCTTCTATCTGACAGGCAATCAATTTTGATTGCCATGATTAAGTTTTTTGTTTTAATTTTTTTAAGTCAAATGTAGATAGCTGATCATTTAAAAAGTAGAATAATAAAGAAGTAGAAGAAAGAAAGAAAAGATAAAAAGTAAATCAAAGGGTAAGCTGATTGCTGAATATTGAAGTTTTTCTTTATTCAAAAAATAAATGAATCTTGCTCAAAATATAAAAATAAATGCATTATCATAACCGTTCAACTGAAAAATACACAATATTAAACATTCTTTAATTTTGTTAATAAAATAAAATATCCTTCGACTAAACTATTTTGTAAGTTCAGGAAAAAAGTTAGGGCACCCTGTACGTTATTATTCATTTCGGTACCGTGACAATATGTAATCAACATTTCATGATGATCGTACTTTAGATCGGACCGGTTAAAGTGCGAAAACGTAATCCTCAAAATAAAGTGACTTAAATCATCATTTATAATATTATAGTTAGTAAAACTACAGAAGCGCGTCACCTTTAAATGTTTAGCGCCAGCAACGAGTGTAACCTTTATAAAAAATGAGTATACTTTTTAAAAGCAGACAAGTTTTTAGACATAAGAGCTGTTCTTTTCTTTTGTATTTTTTTTTATATTTTTAGTTAAATAAAAGTAAAAAAAAAACCGCTTAGGCAATTAGGTAACTGTTTACATAATAAAAAACAGGTTTTTGTCACTTAAATTTTACAGAGCAAGTTTTTCTTAAAGCGGCTCGGGTGAATGACTTCTACTCCTAGACCACACACTATAATACTAGTAGTATGTTTAGGTTTGCTAGGTCGGACTAAGTGGTATATTATATATTTATTCACTTAACGGTCGGCCAGCATCACAATGGTCAATTACAAAAAGATTTATATTTTGTTGTATTATTCTTGGTATCGAGAAATGGGGACTATAATATTATAACTAAGGCCTTATTTACCATTTGTCAGTATTACTGAAATTCTAAAACCTGCTTGTGTAGTGTGTATTAAATAAGTATATATAGGAACCAAAAAGCTTTTCTTCTTATCACACAATACATACCAGTTTTTGTTTTGTTTCATGAATGTTATCATAACGACAAATCGGCAAATGGTAACACTGTTCAAGATTTCTTTGAAGAGCACGTAAAATTCACTTATACTCAATGATCACCCATAAGAAAAGAAATCGACCTCAGTAGTAACACAGATATGCAAAATTAAGCTTCTTGAAAAATGTTTGTTTGATTTTGCAACCTAATTTTGGGACTCGATTTCGGATAGTATAAGACAAGGAAAATTTATAACAAACCAAATACCAACCCGTCTGGCCAGCGTTGTATAGTAAGCCAAAACTTCCTTTTTATGTCCAGCAGTGGATTATTAAAAGCTGTTGATGATGATGATGACAGTAAGCAGTCCAAATATTATATGAAGTGTTGGACAAAGTGAGCGAAGTGCTCCAATTTCGTGCTTAATCGGCCAATTTTTTTTTAATATATATTTTTTTCATTTGTGGCGTCAAGGAATCTCTTACTTTTATTACACTTTTCATATCTGATTTCAATGAATATCTTAGCGTTATCACGGAGATGGGTGTTAACGCGCTTTCTCGTCACGCTCAAACATTTGCCCCTTGATTAGATTAGAACACTATTACAATAACGATTACATGTATTTACTACGCTTCTGACTATTGCATAACCTGTGGACTGGCCGTTGTACTAGAAAATTTGCAAGCGAAAGTAGGCACTTCACAGACGTACCACACCGTGATAGATCATACTTATTTTATAAAGTAACTATGATTAATCAGTGCTCACGTAAATTATTTTTGTTTTCATCTCCGACGTCACTGTATTTATGTGTAACATTTGTATAGAACATCTTTACGTGTCAAAAGTCATTAAAACTTCGCCATTACTGTCTTAAGATTTGTGGTTATTAATTACCTCTTCGATTACATAATCCTAAATCGTTACTCACCTATAAACATTGTATTTGCTATTGAATAATCCATTCCTATGCGAATACATATTAACAAAACGTCATGCAGTTAATCATTACCTAGAAACCATGTGCAAAATATGTGATACAAAGGTGACTGCCTCTATTACGTGTTAAACATCAATAATTGAGTTAATAACGAGATATTGTTAAGTTTTTCATTTTCATTTAATAACATTTAAATTACGTAGATTACGGGTCATACATCTGAAATTCATCTTATGATCGTGTGGTGTTTGTCATAACACCATACGGTCTATATTGACGTCACTATCATTGTGTTGCATTGTCAATTTGTTTGCTGCTCCATCGGATACTGGTCACAAAAGCAGTGAGTGACTCGTGCGTGAAGGACAACTATCAGTCACCGTAAAACGCATTATTGTAAGCCAGCTTATAAATTAGGCTTGACTTACATGATGTTGTGTTTACAGCATATAGCGATATTGTCTATTTATATTTTTATAACTGTATGAAATACTACTGGTGATAAGCAGCAACCTTAGAACAACCCTACTTTGTATTCGAGGGGTTTTGTATGTCCCTCTTTGCTGTGATTACAAATTTTAATTTACTGTAGTATGATGTAATTATTTCACAAATTTTTGGCGGAAAGTGATACAATTCCAAGGCAAAAAAAACATAAGCTCTTGTCGTACCGCTCGGAATTTCCGCAAGTAATGAGATATGTTCCAGAAATCCAGAGATTTCGGGCATGAACCCTTTCTGGTGATTTGGTCTGAAGTAATTATTGTTTGACATAAACACTATTATTTTTAATTAAAGATAGGTGAAAAATGTTTTCAAATTTTATTGGTAAGGGATATCAGTTTTGTGTCTCTGGGATCTACTTCTTCACTACTTAGGAATGAGGACAAAATTAGCTTTTCCGAAGGCTGTTGGTATTTCTTGGCTCGACCAGATCTT
Source organism: Arctia plantaginis (assembly GCA_902825455.1). Lineage (NCBI taxonomy): Eukaryota > Metazoa > Arthropoda > Insecta > Lepidoptera > Erebidae > Arctia > Arctia plantaginis. Next base: position 1,984,226 of record CADEBD010000297.1, on the reverse strand, counting down.
GCTGAATACACTTAGAAAGTGTTTATGCACTGATGGACATTTTTTACATACTATTTATGGTATACCATTAGGCCCTGGAGCTGATTTTGAGGAACTTTAAAACTTTGTCTTGTATTTACATTCAACTGAGCATTATTTATATAGACTCCCAACGTCACTAAGGCATTATTTTTAAACTTCGAAAAACTTCATTAAAGTTTTTGTCTCAGACAATTTTATTTTATTTTCGTCATCGACATCTTTTTGAGATCTTTTATACCAATAACTTTAACAACTCAGCCCAATCATTTTTGTTAAGATTTAGAGCAAACTAATCATTCTTTTGTATTATGTATAATACATACAGTATGATTGTTTGTGTATACACTATTGTTAAAGTCTTCTAAGTTTATATTATGCAAATTTTTATTTGCCCCTACACTATAATGATCGTTTTAATTTGTGACATAATTTACCATATGCTAGATAATTTCTGCCACCGTGTTTCTGTTTATATTTTTTACCCAAATAAAAATAACTTTTTTATTATGTATGTTTTCTTTTAGAATAATTTGCTGTATGCAATGTCGCATATTGAATGATTTCTTGTTCACTGAAAATAGTGTCATTGTTTAATTTTTACACGACAAAACTAAGAATCTGTTAGTTCCATACATATACACAAACCAACGTAGTGTTATAATCAACAGAAATTGATTTCTGTAGGGTCTCAACTACGCCGGTGGATTTCCTCTGTCTCATTGAAATAATAAGAAATAAACTTATATTACTGTTGAATTTCACATAATTTAAATGTGCCTGATTATACCAAATTGAGAATAAAATAATAAATTTCTAGTAATATTTCCGATATCATCCAAACTACCAATAAATACCGTTTATCAACTGTACTCAAATGTATACTGTAATTTTTCGACTGTGGCACAGTGAAACTGACAAGTTTGTAAATTAGAACATTTTTTTTTTTTTAAACCCAACTTAGAATATAAAACAGTAATATAAAAATGTAATGTAGTACAAATTAATAATATTAAATGTACATAATGTGAACACATTACTTACTATTTTTCAATCAACAGAGGAACAGTTTCAATCAATCAGGAGCAAAAGGACGTGCTTTAAACCTCAAATAAGGCTCTGACAGGCGAACTTCGCCGCCGTAAGCAAACCCAAACACATATATTTGTTTTTTTTTATCTCTGCGGATCCTTAGATTATATGTTTAATTTTTATAAAATATTTATTTTCATGCACAATAAATGCATATTAGAGTATTTATTTATCTTCAAAAAAGTGCAAAAACGCTGCAAGTGCAAAAAACCTCGCCTTAAGATAAGTTTGTAATAGATATCCACACTAATAACTTACTTTATTACTTGTACTAAATCATTTTCTCACTCCATTGTATTGAAGAAAAGTTAACGATGCGTAATGCATTTTGAAGCAACTGACAAGTAGGGATGGATTAATTGGTCTTCACACTTATATTAAATTGTGAATTCTTATTTTAGCAAATTAATTGTAGGCGTAAAATTTCGTGAACCTACGAAGTAATACGTACACAAAATTTCGTTGCTTCATTTGATAACGCTTCACATTTACGAAGCGCGTGCTTTCTTATTCGCATCAACGCGAACACATCGTACTAAAATTTAAAATATCAAATAAAATTGCTAATGCTAAACTGCTAAGTACTATTTCGCTCGGAACGGTGACCGAGCGCGGCGCGATTGATTAATGTTGTCTGTTATTGCAAAGGACTGACTGTGCAAGAGTGAAGTGAAACATAAGAAATTGGAAAAAAAAACACCCTAGGCCACATCACAGTTCCACTTAAGAAATAGCCTCCCTAAATTAATCCCGAGCATTTTATCTTCTATGTAATCCACAATTGAGTAATAGGCTGTCTGACATAATTTACGTTTAATTGCGGATTTAAATTTGTTAATACTTTAAATATAATTTGGGATTTTATATAGTAGTTTCACCTCGAAACTTTATACTTTATCTTTTGGAGCCTTTTTTTCTTTTTTTTTCTGTGCGGTAATGCCCTCGGATACCACATACCGGTGGCAATGTCGGACTCGAACTGACTAAAACCGCACGCCGTCTCAGGTACCAGTAGTCGCGGAACCAGGTGTACCCTAGAAAGGAAATCCCTGGTGCCCCGACGTACCTCGGGCCATCTACGGCGGGCAAAGTGGCGGCCTTGGTGGCAACCCCCATGTTCTCTCTGTGCTCCCGGAAGGGCGCGCGCGCCTCGCAACGCGCTCGCCGCCACCTCTACCTGCTTCTGCTAGTGTGACAGATGGCCTCATCTGTCACCCCCAGGCCTGCGCTTATGGAGGACGGAGGTCGTTCTGCGACCTCCGGCGCCTGAGTCGTCTCGGTCCTGCTCCGCCATCTCCTTCGCAATCGTAACTTGCTCGCAGAAGGAGACGGTAGAGTTCCACGCACTCTCGCTCCGCACGATAGCCGCAATCAGGTTATCGAGCGAGAGAACTCCCACTCCGATGGCCGCCATGAGGTCACGCCTCTGCTCCACCCATGCCGGGCATTCTGCCAGCGTGTGGAGCGCCGTGTCCACGGTCCGACCATCGCAGTGGTGGCACTCAGGCATTGGCTCCTTGCGGATCAGACACAGGTGATCCCCGAAACATCCTTTCCCAGTGATCACCTGCGTCAGTCGGTATGAGAGGGTCCCGTGATGCCTCTCGAGCCAATCCTCCATAACGATTCTTACCGCCGCACTGACGGAAGCTTTTTTGGAGCCTAGAGGCAGGTACTACAAGTTTATTTCTGGTATTTATAGAATGTACATCACTTTTTTTCAAAAACCTATGCTTGTTTTTATGAACATATATTACATTTTCATATACACATGCCACTGTCATTATGTTTATTTCTTTAAATGTCTGCCTCAATGAAAAACAATTGCCTAAATTATAAAGTGCTCGGATTGCTCTCTTTTGCAGTACAATAATACGAGTAGTTTGAATGTCTACAGTATTCCCCCACAGTAGAATACCGTACAACATTATGCTGTGAAAATAACTGAAGTAGACTAGTCGTGCTGTGTCAACATCAGTCAAGTCTCGAATATTTCTTACTGCCTTATACATGCTGCTGAGCTGAGCTATCTAGTCGATAATTTATCAATATGTGGGCCAAACTGTAGCTTAGAATCTAGTGTTATACCTAAAAATGTATATGTAACAATATGTCATGGTGACATCTTTACGATTTTACTACTTTTTGAGGGTCTCGTTGGTGTAATGGTTAGCTATCCTGACTACTAAGCCTGCGATGCTGTCCCCAACCAGAAAATAGAACTGTGTGATGAGGACGATCATTTGTTCTGTGTTTGCACGAGGCATCATTTGTTTTTCACATGTCGTATTTTTCATAGTGTATAATTATTCTAATTGTCATATAAATTAAGCAACACTTTCTATTAATTGTGTTTTAAAATATTTGACTGCCTCGGTGGCGCAGTGGTAGCGTATGCGACTGCTGTTCTGAGGTCTCGGGTTAAATTCCCGAGTCGGTCCAAATATTTGTATGTAGTTAATTGTTTTACCGTGGGAGAGCCATGCTTCGGCACGAATGGACCGGCTCGACCGGAGTGATACCACGGCCTCACAGAAAACCGGTGTTAAGCAATTCTTTCGTCGCTTTTTACTGAGTGAGTGAGGTTACCGGAGCCCAAATCCCCCCTCCCCCTGACTCGAGCGGGAGGGACTCCAAGGGCGGCAACGCACATATGACTTTTGAGTTGCAGGTGTCCATGGGCGGCGGTAGTTGCTTACCATCAGGTGACCCGTCGGCTCGTTTGCCCCCTTATATCATTAAAAAAAAAAAAAAGTTTTGAAGTTTGTGTGTTTTCTATGTATAATATGTATGTATTTATAATAAAAAGTATAAAGTATTCTATCAGTCGATCTAGCTTTCATAGTACAAGCTCTGTTTAGGTTGAAACTAGATGGCGTTGTGTGTTAGATGTCTGAAATATTATTATATTCACAGAAACAAACGTCAATGGTAGTCTTGGAATTATGCAATGAGAAACGGAACTACAGCGATAGCCATTAGTCTATGCTAATATTATAAAGCTGATAAGTTTATTTGGTTGAACGTGCTAATCTCAGGTACCTACTACTATTTCGAATTGAAAAAATGTTTTAGTGTTTTATAGCCCGTTCAAGAAAGGCTGCGTTCTATAGAACATCACGCTACGGCCAATAGGAGCCGAGCCGATGAAAAGATGTTGAAAAAACCGGAAAAATGTATTCCTTTCAACAGACGCAAAAAAAGTTGCGCGGGTCAGCTAGTAGTTTATGGGATAAGTCGCCTTCAGCTAACAATATGACTGAAAATTCACGGAAAGACAAATGGCCTCGGTAATTAAAACTGCCTCGCGTTCCGCACGAGCGCTGCAAGAGCTGACTACCCAAACGAGGTCAACTGCAACAAACACCACTAAGACTGCTAATTACCAATGAATTTTAAACAGTCCTTGAGTACCCCTGAGACAATATAAGACAAGTTGTTAACTACTGCATCCCAGTTACAAGTACTAAAATAAACACTAGTTAATGCGGTCCGGGTAAACGCGGGGGGTTTACTGGGAAACGTTTCCTAGGCAAACATGCAAATTGTATTGCAAATATTAAAATGGCGAAGTTCCTACGCTTTGTATGTGGCTGTCGCACCGCTAACTCGCCGGCGTCTAACTAATAGCTATTCCCAAGCGGCAGCTTACTTAACGGTATGCTTGATGACTTGAATAAAAGCATTGGAACCAACAAAACAAACATTTTGTTGCTGTTATGTATTTGATAACACCACACCACGACTGGCAATATGAATGTCCACATTTTCATAATGAAACAATACGTATGGAAGCCTAAGTGTAAATTCCATTAAAAGGTTCTCTAAACTAGTATCTGTAACTAATGTAGTGGCAGATGTGTTTATTCATAGCGCATGGCTCGACTGCAGGAAGTTAGCTGATTCTTTGAATCTAGCGACGTCAACCGACATACGACTCTGCGCCAGCGCATTCTGATCGATGGGCATAAATAAACATTTTACTTTTCACTCATTCATTACATCAAATCATTACATTTTTTTAATATACCTACAATAATTAACTAATTTTGCGTATCTAGGTCTCTTAGGTAGGATAAACAATTTACTTATCCACAATCATCTTTCAGAAGATGATTATTATTTCAATGTAAACATAGCAGATTTAAAAATAAATAAAATAAAATAATTTATTCATATCATATTGAATGGACGTATGGGTTGATAAGTCAAATTTTTTGTGATTATTAATGCTAAGGGCACAAAATGAAATTCTCTACCGGTTAACACTGACAGAGAAAGAAAAGAAATAATAATGTCTCGGTAAACACATTTGTGGGTCTGGCCGCTCGTCTCCCGTTTTCAGTGCTACAAGGTCACAAGCAGTAACGTGTCCATATATTATTTATGCCTTTATATTATATAAGGGTGCGATATATTCAATTAACCTACCGACAAAGATATGTGTGGGTGTGCCACTAACACTGGCTTCTAAAAACCTACATTTCCTAGTAAAGATAGTTGGCCGACATCACCGATTCCGATACAGGATGCGTCTGCGTTCGCCCTGCTCCCGTACCTAACGACACACAACATGCTTACAACGTTGTAAACCTACACTAGGTGAACATTAATGTGTTTTAAATGAATACTTCACTTGAGGCGTGTCTGCCTCTGGGACACCTAAATACTTTAGTTTTGCATCGCCTATTTGTAATACTGTTTAGAAAGATCTTAAGATATTTCTAATGAAACATAGTATAATTTCCATAAATTACGTAATTTTAAGTTATGTATTTAGAGAAACAGCTTCAAAGAATGTACGGTCACTAGTAACAGTACTGTTTACGGAAATTGGCCCGTTCCTTATCAAATAGTACTATTATTGAATGAAACACAAACAGGTGGATAAGGTCATTGACACTATTGCATAAGCTGCACGCAGCTAATGTTCACGTGCAGGACGGATTAACCATGTTCATCATAAGTGGGATTCTAGGGCTTTCGAGTTTGATTTAAGAGAGAGCAATGACCCAGATCATGGGTGCAAACAATTAAGGTCGGTGCAAACCATGTGTGCATATATACACGCATTGCTCTTCATTTTAGTGCGATATGATACGTAATCTATTTCCTCGCAATAACATGAAAATTGTAATATTATGTTATTGTTGTAATAAAATGTACACTTTTGCCATTAATTAAAATGTAATTTAAAAGTAGTTATTAAATCGTTTAACCAGTTTTAACGAGTGATCAGTCCTGTTGCTGCGGTAATGATAGCTTCCCTAATGGTATATGATGGGGGAAAATTCACACCGCACGCGCAGACTGACGATTAACTACTGTTGGCGCCAGTGATGTATTAGTCCACGTCACGGATATACTTAACTGCAGCGAAGTATTAGTGTCAACCACCTTCTAAACGCTATCTACAATTATAACTACAATTAGCTTTGTAGAAATAATATTCACTTTGATTTAAACTAAATTAAAATAGTAATTAAACGGAGTATTTCTTTGAATTGTGGATAAATATAGTTTTGCATTGCCACCAAGGGATCAAGACACTACAATCACTCCTCAACGCAAGACAATCGATATCTTGTCTTATTCGATCTGCAACCTAACTATATTTGCCTCTTCGGTTTATTTCATTCCAGATTATATGATAACACATTCGGCTTCAAAAAAAAAAACACACCTTTAAAAAAATAACTTTAAATCATGAAACTGATTTGAAGTTCTTTTTTGTTCAAATTTTAATTCTGTTTAATTTCTGCTCAAAATAAACAGGTTGATAAATATATTAACCATAAAACTGAAGTTGAGCATCTTGCTGGGTAAGTGGTTAAAACAAGTTATTGTAAGAAATTATAACAATTTTTATTCAAGAGTAAATTTAACAACAACAAATAAGCAGTCAATAATAGGTACAGAAAAAATAATTACATTATTAAATTTTACTTAAGCCTCTATGTGTGGAAACCTCCTCGCACCGTCACTCATCCGGCGTTTGCGATTGAGTGGAGTGTCGAAATCGAACTGACTGAATCAACTCTGTGTGCCACTCTGCGCCTGAAATAGTAGGGATTCAGGAACAACTCAGGACTTCCCATTCGATCTTTCAATAACCAAATGAGCTGTACGACGAATCCTTGACGAATGGTAGTCCATTCCGCAATGACAGCATCTTCGAGGACTTGAAGGGGTCGCAGAGGCGGAATCATGCACACAAATTCGGTTTTGCCGTCGATTGACATGCCACCCCAGAACATGCATGATCTGACTCCATTTATGTGCACTGTTCACTTAATTTTAGAGCTTCTTTCAGGTCTGTGGGCCGTAATTTTCTTCTCTAGCAACCTTCTCCTAATCGAAGACGTGCTTACTCTGATGCTGTTCAAGATTGAAAGAGCTCCTATTTCCAAATCCACTCCGTCGTTTCTTTCTGCCTGATGAACGACTTTGTCTATCTAAAAACAAGATGTAGAACTTATGGTGTATGATCTCAGTTGGGCTGAGTTAGGCAGCGTTAGAAACGTGGCAGATCCCTAATCTAACAGACCAACGAAATAATCACGATGAAGAGTGCTCAGAAATTGTTTTGGTTGTTTTTTTTTCAATAGGAATTATTGTAGCTTCTGTGCTTAATGTTTTACCAAGCCTACCACAGCGCCACAATAACAGAATTTGTCCTTGTTGTTGTAAAGTCTTATTGGAAGTACAATACTTCCAACAAGACCTAACATAAAAAAGGAATTTAAAAATTAGGGAACGTTATGCATCATTAACGGTTTTGTGGTGTTGCCTGTGCGATGTGAAAAATAATTGTCTTTACTTTCTCGTACGATCCTACTGGCGCCGATGTCTGCAAAGCCTACGATTATTTTTAGATTAGAAATGGCTCAACCGCTTTACGTAATTGCACTAGACGCATGCGCAGCTAGTTCCAGAGTGTTTGCTACTAAATATAGGCACAGAGGTGGTGTGCAATTACATCTTATTATCGCATGTTTCCACTGGAAGCCTTGCTGCGTCTTGTCTGTAAGAGTTCTTACTTACATGTTGCAGTTTCTTTAGAAAGTGTTCAGATATGACGAAATTGAAACGACCGTGTTAGGCATATTTCAATATGGTCGTAGAACAGTTTCTTGCATTCAACTACTGCGTAATGTCGCGTGCGTGCCAAATGTACCTCCCCGTAGTGTTCCAACGTTCCATAGAGTAAATTACAGCAAATTAGGGCAAACACCGTTTTAAACAGCAAACTATAGGTTCTTAGTAAGTTTGCCATGCAGCTTGCATGCCTAGTTAACACTTCTTAGAAAACCGAGTTATTTTTAGACAACAGGAACGCATTCTCCTAATACCAGTTTAAATGCATGAATATCATTTAAATCTCACCGGAAATAAGACCCAGTCAAATTCCTACACCAACTTCGAACCAACTGTCAAAAGTATACCTAATAAAACGTCTGGTTTTAAACATACATAAACACAAACAAATTATATTATTAATTAAAGTCGCTAAATTATACCCAAAATGTGGCTTAAGAGGTCTATTACATTTCGACCGCGATTTTTACACTAAACGGTCGACTTTACATTCTTATTCTAAGAAACTATAAAATTTCAACAACGTTATCTTTTTGAAAAGTCTAGAAACATTTGATGTTACGAAAAAAGTATTTTTTTTTCCATTTTTTTTTGCAATTATCATAATTCGTTCACAGTAGTTTCTGTTGTCACTGGTTGTCAGTACGCTGTTTGTTTACTATATAAGGCAACTAACAAAAATATAACTTACCACAAGGAAGAAAGATCATAATTCATCCATATAGTAAGGAAAGAGACGTATCACAAAAAATGATAAAAATGGGTATAAATTAGACTTGCAACGAATATTCGGTTACTATTCGGTATTCGGCCTATTCGACTGCTTTTATTATATTCGGCCGAATACCGAATATCTACATATTATTCGGCCGAATACCGAATACTTAAATAATATATTTTGTCATTGAGAAATAATTGGTAAAATGAAAAATTAAAATCGATTGATTACGTATATATTCATATTTTCATTTCTGTTATAATCATTTAAGTAGTCATTGGTGCATAACACAGGTACATAATCATCTTCTGAATTGGAAAAATGGAGGATTCTATGTATTTGAATTATTGTGGTAATCAATATTTAGAAGGGTAAGGTTCTCATTTCTTTTATAATCATTTATTAAGTAGTCATTGGTACATAAAACAGGTACATAATTTAATTCACGTCTGTACAAGTTTTTGGCGCTAATATCCAGCCGAATACTTTTGCCTAATATTCGGCTATTCGGTCAGGGGCCTCGCCGAATATTCGGTATTCGGTATACTGCCGAATATACTATTCGTTGCAAGTCTAGTATAAATGCATGCTTCCATCCCAGTCTAAAAATTGCTATAAAAATTCATTCAGGGGCAGTAATATTTACATTGAATGTATTACAATATTGATAAATACTTGACTATATTGTCTTGACTTCAAACTTTGATTTCCATCATCGAGCAACTGTGGTTATTTTTCACTTGTTTGACCACCGAACATTGAACTAGTTTGAATTATAAGTTGATTGTTTGATCATTAACATCGTTAAACAGAAAAATATAGAGTTGTGTGACTAGTACATACTCTTTTTATTTTCTTGTTGTTGATGAATAGTGAGGAGAAGCCAAGTTAAAGCTCAATATTTTAATACATTTACTGTAGATACTAGCCCCTGAACGGATTTTCATAGCAATTTTTTTATAAGTTCGGAAGTATGTCATCTTTTTATACCATTTCATATATTTTTTTAGATACTTCTCTTTGCTTTGATTTAATTTTTTTGGACTGTCTCTTTTTCTTTATGTAGTGATGAGTGAGTAACAATAACTTACATATTTCATCTTAATTGATATTCATATATCATAATTTGCCTGTAGTATAAAAAAAAATCTAATAAAAATAAATAAAGCCATTATAATATCTGATAGGCTTGCTAATTAACTTGTATCCGGGTGGACAGCATAAGGCCTGATACCGGATAATTTCATCCGTACTTTAAAGTTAGCCAGATACCAGACACTATATTGGTATAAAACAATTCGCATAAAAAATTTAATTCATGACATCAGACTTGTAGGATTTGCATTAACAATTTGATTTCAATCAGAAAGGCTGATTCACAAGTTTGATTCGAACACCAGAAACGAGTGGATAAATTATCATGAAGTTTAAAATGACAATGAAATTGACACCTCCTGAAAATCACGGTTCACTGTAATACTAACACAAAAACATCTTACATGAATATGTATGAATATTATGAAATTTATTTCACTACAAAAATAAGTTGTATTGTATGATTATGTAAATCTTTATATAAATTCGTGAAGAAAATTCTTTGTAATAAACGGCGCAAATGCAGTATAGAAGAAGTGCAGAAAGCTAACATTTTTAAACAAGATATGCAATAAAATGAAAATTATAGAAAACCGGTTACATAACACTGGAGGCGTCCAGTATAAATGTTGACCTATACAAATATCAATACAATGACCCAACAAACTCAAATTATACCCAACAATGAATGACCTAGTTTATTTCATTGACTGCAAAAAGGTCCATATTCGACCGCCAGGCGACCTATGATATGTAATTATAAGGGCATTTTATTATATAGTACAGTGTAGCCTATATCTTTCCCATAAATAAATGAGCAAAGAAATATTTTTTTCGGACATGTGACACACAACGCCAAACTAAACTAGTTTCAAACTGAGCAGAGCTTGTACTATGAAAGTTAGATTGCTTATATGTATACCCTTTTTTTCTATAAATCGGTTACGGTACACGATGGCTGGGGTCCGTATGCCGTCTGCATGGACAGGCCGACTCAAAACTATGGTTCTTTCTTCAAAAGGCCAACCCAGACCCGATACTGCACTTCGATAGATCTCTTTGACATTGTTTACGGACTAAAAAAACGCTTCTTCCCATAGTGAGTCGTAGGAAATGCCATCGCCTTCTAGCTGTAAACTCCGACTTGTAAAAGTATCTGAAAAGGTTTACTTACAGAAATAAATATTATTTATGATTGATTTATCATAGAAAATACCCCATCTCCGAAACAAATATTACATATACTTACCATTCTTTCAATACTTGGTTCGTATTAAAAAAAATCGCAAATGATACCACTACATACGTTGACATCGGTTGATACCACTACATACGTTGACATCTGACAATAGCCAACGGTCAACTGTCAACTGCTCAGAAACATAAAAACCCTACGCATTCGCTTAATGTGGTTAAGATTAAGCGAATGGCAAACTGTGAAATATTGAGATTGAAGAGTTGCATCAAGTTGTACTTTTCGGGAGTAAATTCCTGAGTTACTATCAATATTTAGATGATGATAGATGTGCCTATGATATATAATAAAAGTTCCCTCGATTTTTCCAGAAGCCGATCATTAGATTGCGCTGTTACCAATTAGAAATCTGTCTCACAACTTTCAACCTATAATCCGAATAAACCTAGTAACATTCAGTTAAGCATTGCACGGATGGCGCAGCGGTTGCCACGGTTGTTGTTCTAAGTCTGGGTGTTCTTTGTGTCCTTTTCATGTATGTTTGTAAAATCTCCCGCCACACAGGATATATTCCTAGTACGGAATTTGTCTAAAAATAAGGGAAAAAAGAAAGAGTTAAGAACATAATTTTCTATTTCTGTTTTGCCATCTTCTTGTAATGGGACAACATAAATGACATGATAACAGATTCCGACGAATTGAGAACCTCATCTTTTCTTCAAGTTGGTAAACAAGAAATAAAGGTAATTACCGTTACGACTTCACTAAAAGCTATGTTTGCTGTCAACTATATAAACTAGTCAAATAAGAACTAGAAAAAAAGCTTTTCCGATATGATAAGTTCAAAAGGGTGGAAGTTAGTGGTAGCCAAATATGTTTTTTTGATCGTAACGATTTCGAATGTTGAGCGGATGTTATTTATGCTACCTACACTCAGTACACCACACACCCATCCCAAGTCATGGTCGATTTTGTATAGAACTGCGCTAAGACCGTGAAACGACTTGACACACATTCTATCTGGTACGGATGCCTGCAAGTGATGGTACTTTCAATTATCACTGCACTGAGTCCCACGCCTACACTTTATTATTATTGATCATTTTAAATGCAGTGTCCGCGCAATCTTATTAAACCAATACTTTCTCTTATTCCCAGATTTTTTCTTCAAACATATCTAATGATCTTGAATGAGCCTGTCATTCAATATTTTCTCTGTCTCATAATACGTCTCAGCGTTGTCGTTGCTAATCTTAATTACTAATTTAAATGAAATAGAGTGCGACGTTGCATTACAAATGAATATTTAAACGATCTTGAGTTGGTGATTCGATTTTAGTTGACGAATCTTGTCAAAAAAAATCCCGCCAATTAGCGTGCGTGGTACGCGCGTCATGCAGATCGGATCCTGGTAGTACCAGGTGTCTCGGTGAGATGTGATGTAAAAGCCTTTCAGTGAATCGTTCTCATCGTAAATTTCCGTTGACCTAGATATGATGTGATTAGAAACGTATGTATGTACCTCGACGTACAGCGAAAATGATATTTTTTGCTAGTGCCAATTTATCGGTAATGGAGCGTCGCGCACACAAGATGCTATGCGACATCCGCTAGTGAGAGTTCTGTGACTTGTCACCGAAACTGGTATCTGTACCGCGAAGCACTAGCGCGAATATAATTATTATTGCCTAGAGAGTATTAATATGTCCGGTATGGCATGTCAGCAAAAGTGTAAGTGAGGTCGTTCATTAAACCTTCAGCTACAAACATCATCACATTACGTGCCACATAACTATTTAAAAAAAATTACGGGACCATTTAATAGGTTATCATTTAAGATTTCTCCATCTTAGATGACTACCAAAATGAAAATATAACTTGCGCTAGTCTGGTTATTAGGTGTTAGATAAGACCGAAAAAAAATTTAAATCAAAACTTTAATTTAAATCAAAACTTGACTTTTGAAGAGAAAACGTAGCCGTTACATACATATTAACAAAAACAGCTAACTAATAAAGACAGATGTAATTTATAAGTGTATTCATCAATGTTTATGAGTAAGAAATTTTCTTGAACAAATTCACAAATTGGTCTATATTCATTTAAAATATGAATTTTAATTAAAAACACGTATTGAATCACATTGAATCGCATCGTAATTACATTGAATCGCATTGCATCTTTAAACAATACATGCGAGATTTGATAGTAATCAATGTCGTGTGTGTATGAACATCAAGCGTGCCACATGCGCGCTAGGCGTTAATACTCGAGTTATTTCTTCATATTTAATAAAAATATAAGTCACTGTTTATAGTCTAGTTGTGCCTTTAGTAATGCTGATGATTAGAAGGCATATATCTTTAAAGCCCTTCTTCCCTGGGGCTCTAAATTTGTAAGTTTAATTCCATAATTAATAAATCCAGATACTTACTGAAAAAAAATCAGTTCAAGGTTTCTAGATGACTCCTATAATTTAGTCAAGTCTGTCCTTTTTTAACATACATATAATAGCTATAATCCTACCGTGCCGAGTGGGGGATCCATGGTGGCAGATTAGGGGAACTGCGAAAGGGGCTAGGGTGGCAGCCTGATCGCATTAAGACGCGATCGGGTCGCCACGTCATTTTTGGAGCGATTGCCGGCCGTAGGGGTAGATTTCAGTGGAAACACCACATATTCGTGGCTCACGCCATTACTAGGACCCGGGATCCGAAAGGATTTTCTACCTTAGAGAAGAAAATAATTTCGATGATATGAATCTACCAAGTTCTTTATTATAAGGCAATTCTTTACATAAGGCATACTTCAAACTTAAAGAATACCTTTAGCTTGACATCTTTTATTCTCTTAACCTTTTTCGTGAAATGTCGCCGAGTAGTAATCATTAGGTGGGTATTATAAAAATAGTATTAAATTTGCGTTTGTATAGGATCTTAGAATAAAAAAATTAACAGCTGCTGAATTTAACTGAGATATCGCACTCATTTGTTTCTGCCTGCGTAAAGAGAATATTGGGATGGTGTTTGGACTAAACTGATGTTTAATATTTGAGGTGTGTATTCTGTTGCGCGACTGACGGAACGGGGGCGGGTCCGCAGCCTCACACTGAGCTAGGTCGTTCATCGACCCGCCGCGCCGCCGCACACCGACCGCAGATGCGATTGTTTATACACCACCATTATCTAAACACTATTGCTACTCACTTCGTGACATTCCTTTGTAATCATTTTAAAATGTGGGTTAAGGCTTCACTTTCAAGAGATCACGAGACTTAATTTTCATTGTAATATGATATTATTAATCAAATAAGGCACTAAGACGAAACTGCACATCCCTTATGCACCATTTAATTTAAAATGAATTCTGCAGTCAAATAAATTGATTGCATAATTTTCAGGCGTCTGACCACGACGACTTCACAGTTATGCATAACAGGAAAAATATAACGTAATTCCTTTTGTAAAGAAAGATTGGACCCTCGACAAGAGAAACACGAGATTAATGATTCAAAATGATTGTGCAGTTAGGATTTAAATTAATATTTTAAAATATGTGCCGATACAGTTGAAATTTCATTAAGCAATGAAAATGTATGTTATTTATTGATTTAATACCCTAACGGGTTATGGCTAAGTGTCTTTTATCGTCTGTGTACAACAAATGTTAAGTATTAAAACAAAGCTTTCCCTCTGAATATTTCTTTCTTTCTTTTTAATATTATAAAAACATAAATCCATTCTTAGTCCAAGGTCACATGGATACTTTGTTTATTTGATTTTTGTAATATGGTACGCTTGCAAAGATGTTCGCTAAGACTCGTTTTATTTTACTCTATTCTAGGCTTCTCTATTCCATACTTAATCTTCTGAAGTTCATTACTTTGCGATACAGTGTATTTTACGATGTTGCCTTTATTTTTTTTTAGTTTTATTTTAAAGTTTGCAAGGGAGAATGCGGATCGCAGGACATACGCGGGCGCCGGAGAGTCGCGCCGCAAGCAACTTTCTACAGCCGCGTCTAGAACGCTTTTAAACCGTAATCTGCACATTGACGTACCTTGAAGATGGTTACGACAAGCAAATTAAATTGCCCATTAGTGCTAATAATTATCAATTATATTTGAACGTCTTCCACGCCATTCGCTGGGTTGGCCGTGAATTTCTCTCAATAACAACCGGAGGTGTGAATTACACATAATTTCCCTATAAAACTTACGTTACTGCTTAGTTTTCTATTATAATTCTAGACACAATCAGTGAAGTTTTATAGCTCATTTCTAGGTGACCAAAATTTGCATAAATGCACAAGTGTACTTGGAAGTTACAGTATAAGGAAGATTTACTCAATGATGTCCCACTTTAAAACTAGTTCCTTCATTAGTAACAACTAAATGGTATTCTTCTTTTGTAACGGATAATTATTTTTCAATATGAAAAAACATGACGGTTGTGTTCAATGTTAAAATAATGAATTGTAAATAATATGTTATTTATGTAGTTTGTTTTGTCACACCACGGTCAAATCATTGCCGACTTCGTTAGTTTGTGGTTTTTTAACAAGGCAAGGGTATTTTTTTAACAAACATCTAATAATCTTAAGTAGATTTAAAGAGTAGTAGTTAAATACACAACCAACATAGGCAAGAACTAACATTATTTTGTCATATAACTATGTATATCTATTTAGGGATCGACTGCACAACAATACGATTTATTTTTATTAGCATAGATCCGAAACATGCACAAATTCCAGAAGTGGCAAGTAATCAAATGGTAGCGTATCGATTCAACACGAGGGTGAACGGTTAATAATTTTATTATGTTTAAAAAATCGAATGTCGCCAATTGCTCAGCCGGGCGCCATCTGCTGGCGCCAGACCTCGCCGCCGTCGCCGCTGACCGCTTGCTTCCTCGAACTGTACTACCACTGGCCGACATTATACAATAAGTAACATATCCGACAACCTTCACATCATTAAAATGTCCCTTAATACATACGGTCAGAGAAATTCTCATTTGCATGTCAGCTTCGTTTATTTATTACCTATCAAAATATTATATGATGAGTCCATTTATAACTTCCTCATTGATATAATTTACGTATGCAATTACTAATTTTATAATGTATGCTATTACTAATTATCAATAACATACAGTTATTAAGGCAAAATTTGATCGGTAATCTCAAATGAAAAGGACGTGCAGTGCTTATTACGTATTCATTTTGATTATTTTAATAGATCTTTAGTTTCTTTTTTCACAAGTCTACGAAATCTATCGAACGTCTGGCAAATGGTAACATCATATAATGATCTACGTGGGAGAGACATTTTCGTTACTTTTCACCGAGTGAGTGTGATTACGGGAGCCTAAATACTAAACCTTAACCTTGTCAATTAGTTGCACTTGTCTATACACCCACATGTATCTTCAGTGTAACTTGAGCACTATTATTGTTATTGTCTTTTATTATTAATAACGACGACTATTGGTGCTAAGTGCATGATTGATTTAACCTTTGATACGAATATTTGATGATTCCTTCTAAAGACTTCAACAAAAAAAAACTCTTACACTTTCTTCAAAGACGATCACAAACTGAAACAATGTTTCAAATCATTGTTTCATTGTTACACCAAACATCACAGTACAGATAGATTAGATTATGAGGAGGTAAATCAACACACACAAGATAGCGAGGTTGATAGATACCTCCAAGACACGGTTTTTTTGTAGATGTTGCTCGTAAAAATGACTTCTAACTAGCCTAAGCCCCGGTTCGAGTATCCACCAAAGCAAAGAGGAAAGGAGACGAGAGGTATGAGTTTTAAATAAACCAATCAGTTTTTGTTATTTTCAAATCTCTACGCTTAGCTTTGGTAGATATGGATCAAGCGGAGGGGGAAAATAAATAATAATAGAATTTTCCGCAGAGCGGAGATGTGTAATCGAGAACCCGCACTCGCGTGCCCCATTCCTCACTGCCTTCTCCTCTCTTGAAATAGTGTGGCATCTATATGCCGTGGCCCCTCAATCTATATATAGATTGAGGGGCCACGTCAGATATTATACGGCAACTCACCCCTTATTTAGTAGGTGAGCTATTTCTAAAACGCAACGCTATTGGTGGAACAAAACGTAACGAATTTTCACTCGACGTCTTCTGTCAACAAGTTGTTTGTATGATTTCTGGTGATTATTATTTTGTATTGTTTCGCGGTTGTTTCATATTACGTTATTAGTTTTCTGTGCTAAAGTATTAAGAGGTACATCCCTAAGAAACGAGCGAATAAGCACTTAGTATTTAAAAAAAAATAAAGAACTCAGTTCATTAAATTGCACTATAAATAAATCTCAGTTGCTTAATAGATGTCTACATTTTTACCGCGTGAAACTTATAAAATTATTCTTTATTTTCGAGAAAAGAAATCCTCAACATTGATCAGAATATTTCTGGTATTTCGTTGTTCCGATTTGGAAATAGTTCTTTTTTGATCGCGAGAAAAAAGTATAGATAAATACATTCGCCGTTAAATTTCTTTACTTATTCGGACCAAAAGGCCATAATCTAAGCTTAAACATTAATCATGTTTTAGCGAAATTCCCGTTGTCCATACATTTTAGTACGTAGAAATAGTCTCCCGTAATGTGCAACAAATTAGAGTATACGCGCGCAAAAACTTCAGTGCCATTCGAATATTCAAGGCCTCAGCACTTCTGTTATGAGTTCCAAATCCATTGTTTGGACAAGCATAAAGGTGGGTTGCGAGCGTCAGACTCTCACTACTGCTAATTTATATTCTTCGAGCAAAATTTAGAGGAACTAATTATGTGAGTTTTATTTTGTATTTTTTTTTACAAATTAATATCAAACACAAATGTTAGTGCTCATTAAAATCGTAACTTATTTTGTAACCTATTTCAGGTAGATATGGAAAAACGCTAAGAAAATAATTATAAACATGGGAAAAAAAAGGGAGATGTACAACAAGGCGGTAAGTATCCATAATGTACTCACTTTTTTACCCGACTGTTCAAAGCCTAAAAATATGTCTACCAGTTCAACAGCTTCGACGAAAAATATTCCTTTGACGGGGCTGTTGGTCTAATGGTTAGTAAACCTGACTGCTAAGCTGGAGGTCGTGGGTTCGATTCCCACCCAGGACGAATATTGTGTGATGAGCACAGGCAATTTTTCTATAATATGTATGTATTTAGTAATATATATATATATATATATATACGTTTATTAGCAGATTGGTTACCATAGTAGCTGGGTCCATCGCGTGATAGATGTGGGCAACACATGCGACTTCGACAGCGCCTGGGAATTACGACCCAGAAGTAGGTTTAGGGAGTACTACTTGCGACGCGTCAGCGCTCACCTCCACTGTCTGCAGTGTTACCCAATCTACCAAACCATATTTGATACGAGCCTAGCAATGCCGCTTTGGATATTCGTTCAAGAAAAGAGCTTACTGAAGCTCTTGGAAATCCAAGGTCTTTAAGCAGGTTATAGAGGGATTTAACTGATATACCCCTCGCACCCACTTTCACGGCATACAACGCAACGACATAACCGTTTTTAGTTGTGTCGTTGGTTAAATCAAACTACTGGTTTCTTTTTAAAGCGTGGTGTTTAGGAATGTTCGTTTCCCACGGCACCGTGAGTTCTATTAGTTCTACACGCTTAATTAAAATTGCATAAAGAAATATGTCTGGTCTGGACGTCGAGGCACAGACATCCTCCTGTACTCTGTTATGAATTTCATACGTTTCACTAATGTCCACTCACTGGCGGTAATTTATAATTGAGTACGGCTTTTGTAAAATCTTTTTTGTTAAGCCTTCCTTTACAAACGCTATGTTAGTTCTTATGTTTGGTGTTATTCCTTTTTTCGCTCTCGCCAGTGATAAACTTATAGCTTCGCGTATGATTTGCAGTACCCTGTCATGGTGACGTGAATAATGACCCCAGTCTAATAGCGCATTACAACCTGTCAGTATGTGCCTGGCTGTACCTATTGCCGCACCGCATTTCCCAATAAATACGTAATCATTATTGTTTCAGGAGACAAGAAGTTTCAATACAGGATAGACGAGAAAATGGAGGTTACAGACCTCGTTTATTTGATGGAGGCTATTAGAAAGAAGAAACTATATGCGAAGCAAAAATAAAAACTAAAAAGAGAAACCATATGCGTAGCAAAAAAAAACGAAAAAGCGAAAATTGATGCGAAGCAACTAAAGCTAAGATTAAAAAATGTAAAAGTTTATTTGCCTTTTCTTCTCATAAGGCTATAGGTATGCATTTGTTTTGCTACTCGTATATATTTGACAAAACAGATTTCTGTTATTGTGTGTGTTGTTGATCTATGACTATAGTCTACATAAGCGATGATTTCAAAAAATAAAGAATTATATGAAATAAAGATACTAAATCGCTGTGTTTATTTTAATCTGTATTTACCCTTTTTATAAATAAATAAATAAGAAAAAAGTATCCCCGTATCACTCAGAATATTGACTTGACAATATTTTAGATTTCGCCATAAAAACTGATAGTTTTAACATAATACCAACAAAGCGTACACTTGAACCACATCCTTTTTCGCCGGCTAGTCACCTCGGGCCCGCGAGATTCGCGATGCGTTACGATACATTGCGTGTTTTTGTGACATTCATAAACAATCTACAAAGACGAAGAGGTAATGAATATCTACCTTATACGAAAAATCGATTAAAGTAGATTGATTAGTTTCCAAGGTAGTATACTAATAGTGCGCCATGCGTCTGTGTGCATGTAAAATATTAATTTACGTGTTCAATCTCGACTTCTCACGCTTGGAGACTAGTCTTTAATTCTTGTGAAGAAAAACTTAACACCATGACAAAAACCGATTTTGTCAAATCACAATAAGATGCTCTTCCCAAAATAGACTTGTTTATGATGATCGTAAATTTTTTAATACATATAATTATTTTAAATCTGAAACCCAGAAATAAAGAAAGGTAAATAAAAATAGTTTAGAAGTTCCCTCTTACTCTAATAAGTTAGGTAGGTATATGTTGTCATTCATAGACAAGCAGAGACATTAGTCTTGTTGATAAATACATATTTTGTTTTTAATGTTAGAGGGGGCAGACAAGCAGACGGGTCACCTGATGGAAAGTGACCATCGCCGCCCATGAACGACTGCAACTCAGGAGTCACAAACGTGTTTCCGGTCTTTTAGGAAGGAGTACGCTCTTTTCATGAAGGTTTGAAGATCGTATCGGTCCAAAAATACCGCAGACGATAACCCGTTCCACAGATTGGTTGTGCGGGGCAAAAAGTGTGGCTGGTACTAGTCCGAACAATTCCTTGGAGCACTCTCCATGATATATGCGATAGAGAATGCAGAGTAAAAGCCACATCTCTACGTAACGCCAAGGGATCGAGCTGATCGAAGATGTGTTGGCTATCAACTATTCGAGTCGCTCTTCGTTGGATGCGATCCAGAGGGAGAGGCTGGTACGGTGCTAAGGTGCCCCTGCATAGAGATGAGAACAGTATTGCATATGCGGCCGGAGTAAAATACTACCTCGATCTGTTCAGTACACTGAGCTTCTTCCATGCCAATTTGACCTTATTCTCTAAGTGACCCCGAAACTGGACTTCGCTCGATATGTCGATGCCTAGGATTCCGTTGCTGGCTGAGGCAGTTAGGGAGGTGCTTTCAAACCGAGGTGATACGACAAATGGTATGGTACAATACGACAATGGTACCTATGTATTAGATATTGAGAATATAATCATTTAATACGACTGCACGGATGGCGTAATGGTATAAGCGGTCGGGCGCGCCGCTTACCTCTACGCTGAGCGTTGTGGGTCCAATCCTCACATGGGGCGGCACTTTGTGTGATCAACAAATTGTTGTTCTGAGTCTGGGTGTTCTTTGTGTCTGTTTCATGTATGTTTGTAGAGTCTCCCGCGACAAAGGATTTATTACTGATGCGGGAGTTGTCTTTTTTAAATTTAAAAAAAACTTATATAATTCTTGAGAATACAACATAGTCCTAAAATGTATTGTGAGCGAATAAAACTAATAAATAAATAAATCTTTACGAACTTTTCGTAAACTAGGTTATATTTAAAAAAAACACGATACGTTGTCTCTTGTCATCGCCTTGTACCACTTTTTCCTTATACCTGCATCTTTCGGCATAAGGAAATATACTTTGTCAGGTATACTCGTAGTTTTGGTGTTATTTTAGCACGTTGGAAATGCACAATATTTATAGCAAACTTTTCTGTGCTTTTCTATTGTTATAAGTTGATTTTATCACTTACTTTTTTAACTTTCAGTAACTTTGTGAACCAAACACTTCGTTGTTGACATCGAACTCTTTGTAATCTGACGTCACAGAATAAGCGCGCCAAACTGGCAGCTTTTAAAACGACCGAAAATAATGATTTTTGTAAAAAAAATTAGCTTAATGGTTAATATTTCGGTTGTTATATTTATTTTTGGTAATGTAATATCTAGTAGAAACGTTTAAAAAAAAAAGACATGCATATTTCCTATTATCGAAATATAGGAATGTACATAAATTAGTCAGTTATAAGTATTTATTAATTAATTTGGACACAAGTTATACAATGAAATAATATTTATTAATATTAATTAATATTATTAATATTCGTTGGTCGGTTTTTTGACGAATTTTACAGTGAGAATCACAGTCGTCGTAACAAAACATCTTATCCTTCTTTGGGTAGTGACATGACGCATAGTTGTCCCATGCCGTCGCTATTTGCGGGAATAAATTCTATAACACCTATTATTATACTACCTACTACCACCTTTTTTTTTTTTTTTTTTCGTGCGGATATCCCCTCGTATACCACCTATCGTTGGCATGTCGGACTTGAACCGACTAAAACCGCACGCCGTCTCGGGTACTAATAGCCGGGGAACCAGGTATACCCTAGAGAGGAAGTCGCTGGTGCCCCGACATACCTCGGGCCATCTACAGACGAGTAGACGACCCCCCCCCCCCCCCGTGTGGGAACCCCATGTTCCCTCTGCTCTCTGGAAGCGAGCGCGCTTCGCAACGCGCTCGCCGCCATCCCGGCCTGCTTCTGCTAGGGTGACAGATGGCCTCACCTGTCACCTACAGGCCTGCGCTTCTGGAGGACGGAGGTCGTTCTGCGACCTACTACCACCTATTTAAATATAAAAGTAATAATTCACTACGCATTTTCAGTTTCATAACTATTTATCAGTGTTGAGATACCGACTCTTGTGTCGTGGTGTATAGCGATAGCGATATCGACCTAAATAAATAATATTGAGAGTAGGTAGGTACACATTAATTTCTATTTGGGAGGCTGAATGATTTTCTTCATTTCATAATGTCCACTTCGATTTACATCTTATTTTACTTTTTTTTATAATATGAATTGATCTAGCTGTTACTGTGAAATTTATTTTCTTTAAAGTAAAAAACTAGTCGATTATTATTTTAAACGTGCTATTCGTTTAAAGATTGTTTAACTGATTTATGTTTGTTCACTATAAGATTATTTAAAAACTTACTTTAAATGATTATTATTTTTGTTTAAAAAAAGGCATTAAGAATATATCCTGTGTCACGGGGGACTTTACAAACACACACCAAACGGACACAAAGAACACCCAGACTTAGAACACAAAGTCGCCTCATGTGGGGATCGAACCCACAACACTCAGCGTAGTAGTAAGAGGCATGGCGACCGCTTAAACCTCTACGACATCCGTGCAGTCTGCAATTATAATAATATATTCCAGAGACTAAATATTTATTTAATAATATAAAAATAATTTATATCTGAAAGCAATAATAAGGTATAACCTAATGCTAAAAAATAAAAATCTTCGATTTAACGTCAAACTGTGAGTTTTAGTGTAACGATCCGATTTCTAACAACAAAAAAAAACAAAAAATACCCTTTATAAAAGTTATTCATGGACACCCTACAAAAAAAATCATTAGGAAATTATATAATAGCTGATAACTTCGTAGATACTGTACTTTTTATGACAGGATTATACGTACATTTAGTATAAATTTATACAAAATGTAGATGTTTTATATTCCAAATTTTGTCACAAGTATAAGTATACTAGAGTCAAATCTATTTACCGAAGCATCTTAACTGAGGAGCCAGTTAAAATGTGCCATATCTCCCAATCCACTCATCTTTAATTACTGTCCCTTTACACTACAAACTTAATATACTGACTAATAAATGATGAAGAAATTGCGCATCAATTGATATACTGCTTCTTTCGAAAATGATAGTCGTATGTATGATCTAAGGAGCCACACATATAATGTAGGGTAACTTTTTAATTTTAACAGTACCGATCTCAGACTTTGTCTACCAACTATTTTAGAATACTACAAAATCATACTAAATTATGATACATATACATCAATTATGTTCCTAGTTCTGACGTGGCTCCTCAATCCATACATTTAGTTTGAAGTGTTATGTTTATGTTCAGATATCTTTAGAAGAAGAAGAAGAACACTGTACTACAAAATCGAGGATCGATGCTACAAAAATTTCAATTTACTACTAAATAATAATATTAATTACATCAAATATGAAAAGTGGCTCCTCAATCCACATGGACATATTTTTTTGCCATCATATTAAATTTCAATGCTCTTACCAATTATGCTAATGATCACTTTGGAATGCGAATGTAACTAAAATCTCTCGTAGTAGGTAACCACATTATCTGTTGATTTGAATTAATCAAATTATATGTATGTGATATTTAGAATTTTAAACTTCCTTTTTTCTAATAATATGTAGGTTTTTAAACAAACATGCATATGTAAAGTGCCTAGATTGTTAAGTCAGCTGTTATAGTCACGTCATACATCAAATCCATCAAACTAAATCGTTCCAGAATGAGTATGTGTAAAATATAAATAGGTTAACCTTGCCAAGTGTTTGTCTCAAACTTTACATGGCATTATTTTACATTACAGTTTTTATTCGGATTCTGTGGAACGTGATAAGAGAATCCAACTTTTGAAACTTAAAGATTCCACTCTAGCATTCTACACGCGAATGACCCAATGGCAGAAACCGCGTGCTCTACCTATAGTTGATATCGAACTCTAACTCTTTTCTGACTTCCTTTCGATTTTATATACACAATTAAGATAATACACGATTTTATATACACATTATATTATTATATTATATATTATTTAATTGAGAGCTTAAACGCAAACTTAACCGCATTGTATATAACCCCATTCGGGCCACGTTCAATCATGGTCCTATGGAAATGGATCCACAAACAGCCATAAGTTATCAATTAACTCATTACACACCACAGACACACACACACACACACAAACGCGCACGCTCGCACGCGCACACACATACACACACTTAATTTTAGACCTGTTTTGTTTTTCTTACAACAGGTATTTTTTTAAGTTTGTATTTCATTTATATTATTTTAGTCTCCCACTGTGAAAAAATTTCTTACCCTGAGAGGGGTGGGCTAGGAGTCCATAGTACAGGGTATCCTAGTAAGGGCTCCTGACTCCCACAAATATTTGGTCTTCAAATGCAACGATCTAAATATTGTTTATAATAACATGTAAACAGTATTTTTATATTTTTGGGGATTGCAATAAACATTATTATTATTGCTAAGTCAGTCAGTTGGCTACGTTCTCCGTTTAAAACTGAATTCTTCTAAACATCGCAACAAATCTACCATTTTTACATGTACGTTATTATCAACCACAAAATCTCTTCTTCTTTAGCATAACTTACTGTGTTGTTCACACCTTTTACCCCACTGTGCCCAGAAGGTTACGTTTTTCGACTGTATGTATAGTATGTATATATTTTTTGACACACTGTAGCCTGTATCACTCTGTAGTGTGGATTTTGGAGTACATGCAAATTTAAAAAATTAAATGCACGGGTTTTTTGAATAGAATTATTTGTTTTAACTAGTGTTGTTAAAGACTCAAGTCTTTTAGTTTTAATTTCAAGACAGTCCGATTTCTCAGAACTTAAGACTAAAAGTCAAGTCTCAGTCTTAAGACTAGCCGGCTATAATGGAGTCTGGACTCATGAAATGTTTCCCTAAGTCACGAGCTCTATTGCAGAAGACTCGAGTCATATCTAAAAGACACACACAAGTCTCTTTTAATGAGAGTGAGTCTGAATTCCTAAACTACTAGAAGTTTCAGTGTTGTGAAATCTAGAGTCCTTGATAAACAACAGTGGCTTGAGTTCTTATTAAATGAACCTCAAAAAGTACTCACGATTGAGTCCTTTTCTGCGAATTGTAGATATTGTGATCTTGGTATGGACATGTCATGCGGATTATGAGGAGAATATGGCAAAAAGGTTAGGTATGGGAGTTCAAGGGTACAAGAGAAGAAGAAGACAAAAGAAAAGGCGGATGGACTGTGTGAGTGAGGATATGGCTAGGAAGGGAGTAAACAGTGAGATGACGAATAATAGAGTAGAACGGAATAATCGTACTTACTACGCCGACCACAAATAAATTAGGAAAAAGGGTAGGCAGATGAGATGAATATATAAACAGGAGTAGATAGGTGAAAATTAAAATTATAAGAGTATTCTGATTGATTTATTTGAGGTTGAATAGGTTATTGGTATTAAACATAATCACACAATAAATGTCATATCAGTTTTACCGTGCATTGGTTCATTTTTATTCTTAGATATTATTTATAGTCTTCCTCCATTCGAGTCTTTTATAAACACTAGTTTTAACAAAAAAAAAATCAAATATATTATTTATCATACAAAAATATAAACATCTTATATGTATATGTATTTAAATGTAATCTGGAACGAAAAATGCTAAAAAATATATAGGTAAAATAGAATTTAGTTTATAAATTTAAGTACATATAATACTAATAACTAGCTGGTTCGTGCAACTTCGTTGGAACATGGAATTAAAAAAGCGCTGGCTTAGTGGGTTCGATTCCCCGACCGGGCAAAATTTTATAGGGTTTTTGAGAGAAAATTGGTTAAGTTACTCCTTGTATAGATAGACAGCTACCTGGTAGTAAAATATTATCAAAACCGGTCCAGCCGTTTTGAAGATTACCCGGAACATACAGACGGATAGACAGACAGACAAAAATATGTAAACTGACATAGGTATCGTGCAAATAACCGTGTGAGCATGAATAAAACCTATTATTGATGTGACGTTGTGATGATGGCATTACAAACGGACACTTAAATTTTATTAATTTGTATAGGAGATATGATTTATAACGCCGGGCCGTCGGGTTTTATTGTTTTTTTTTTTTCAATAAAAACTTGTTAATTTAATATAAGGATATTCGTTTTGGAATAACGCACTCTATTAATCTATATCTAAATAAAATGTTAACTTGGTTTCGTACGCTTCAAAAACTCAAAAGCCCTACACCGATCGAGCTCGACACGAAATACAACCCACTTCAAAGATTGATTTTATCTATTTTTCGCTTTAGATTAGTTACTTCTTTCTCATCAAGGTAACCTCAATGCGTCACAGCTAAGCGTGACAGGGTACAGCTAGTTCTGAATAAAATTCCGACTCGTAGTGCATTTAAAGCCTTACCGGCTCGTTCTTAAGACTAAATTATATCATGAATGCAGGTACGTGTGAGCACACTCATGTATTTTGAAAATACATAGAAATACCCAAGTCAAGGTAAATAACCATATTTATGCATGGTACAGATATTTCCAATGAACAAGAATCGTATCCGTTACCCGGTGTGGCTCTAACGCAATGATTGTCAAGTGATGATCCCTATCAAACTTCTTGTCTGATGATGATGACTATAAATATAGGTCACAATATATTCTTCTAAATATAAAATTATTTACTAAGTATATAAAATTATTTAGTTACTACATATATAATGTTTCGCTTGAATATATTGGATTGAGAAATGGATTAGAAATACGGAACGTCACCACCCCTATTCATACTGTGGGTGTCGTAAGAGCCGACTAAGAGAGCAAACTCTGCAGGATAATAGCGCTGCAAAGAGAAGTAACTTTAAACTTGAAACAAACCCTATACCAACCCGTCTTACCAGCGTGGTATAGTAGAACAAAACCTTTTTTAGGGTAGTAGTAGTCTCTTGAAGGCTGTTGATGATGATGAATGTTTTTGATACGTATCATCTCAGCAATATAATAATATTGATTTTAAGGTAGAAAAGGTGCTAATATGCCACATGAAGACAGTTTACCTACCGACGACAAGGACTCAAAGACATAACTGACGGACAGAGGACAAGGCAAATTGCTAAAAATGTTATTCCCTTGAACTAAATAGTCTTGAAGCCTAGATAAGCTTCGGCTGACTGCTAAATGCAGGCAGCTCTAGGCAAATGTTACTAAACAAGCCCGCTGAAACCGCACACAATAATAACTAAACATAAACTAAATTTGAATCGCAAACCGATATTTAGTGGGGTTGCATAAGGGAAATCGATTGGATTGTATGCCCGCGATCAGACCTTCGAAAAGAACAAACCGTCCATTCTTATTTATCAACATTTTTTTTAAATATTTAGTGTACTAAGTTAACAAGGAATGTGTTATCACCCATGTTGTGTATATTAAGCTTACATGTAAATAAAAATACAAGGAAATAATGTTATTATTTTATATGTTGTAAGTATTAATGCTAGTTTCAAGTTTGTGAGTACAAATTCATCGTCCTGTTTAATGCCAAGGCTTGTGGGTATTCTATTGTCATTCGCATTGCAAGAAATCAATATTCATTATCAGAATAAATATAACTTTTTCCTGTAGCAGACACTTGGATTTCCCCAAACCGAACGGAACGGAAAGTGATTCTTCGAATCCGAAGCGAGATTTTGTATAAGACGTCATGTTCATATAATATTTTAAGATACTAGCCTACGCGTGACCGTGTTACAATTTAGTTGGAGATAAAGGATCAAAGTTACTTTAAATAAAAATTTAACATGATTTGTTCTATAATTTATTTTTGCACAAGAATATACTAGAAAAATTAAACAAATTTTACCTGGCTTCAAAAACAAGATTAGTTGTGTAAATTTACAAATTTTACCCAATTATTCTTGTATCAAAAAAGCCATTGTGATTAAAATTACCTTCATCATTTCGAATGTGTATAACAACAAAATTATGTAGATTGTAGACCAAGTATTATTATTTTCTTTTTTTTGGTGTTGAAACCCCAACGGGTCGTCACCTTGCCGGGGCTCACGGTGAAGTAGAATTGATGAATAGAACCGACCAAAAGTGTACGGTGTTCCGTTGCATGTACGTCCATTGCGAAGGAGTTGTGTATACCCTAGGAAGGAAGTCAGAACCCCGGTAGACCTTGGCTGCCATAAACAGCCACAGAGGGTCTTTCGGCTTAGAGAGGCGCGCGTAGAACACATCACGCCATCGTCTCAGGCCTGCTTCTGCTTAGGTAACAGCCAGCCTCACCGTAACCCCTAGGGCAGCGCTTATGGAAGCTGGAGATCGTTCTGCGCTCTCCGGCGCCTGCGCCTTGTGACACTTCTTCTTGACGGTAGAGTACTGGCCCTCTCCCGTTTCATTCAAACCGCCTCTTTAGCGGGACATCACTTCACTGAAAGAAATGCACTCACTTTAGCGAGAGGCTTCCCACGCCAATAGCTAGCCGCGAGGTCGAAGCGTCGTTACGTCCATGGTGGAGCACTCCACTCGGTATTATTATTATTTAGTATTCTTAAAGAACAAATACTAGACTACATTAAGCCATAATTGATTTTACGTAATATACGTAAAATCCATTATTGCGGTTTAAACAGAATCTGATTAATATAATATTACACGACACAGGCTTCGTTATTGGTCTTGACTAAACTGAAATGACATTATTTAATTGGTCTACTAGTAGTTTTTACCATTTACGATAATTTGCAAGAACCATTTTTTAATTTTACTAAACCAGATAGATGATATTAAACTTAATGTTTCCTACCTTTTGTTAATCTGTAATGTATTAATTACTCCATATCCGTGTGGTGACGGATTAAGAATACGGAACCACCCCTATTTATCCTGTGGGTGTCGTAAGAGTCGGCTAAGGGAGCGAACTACGCAGGACAACAGAACTGCAAAGAGAAGGAAAACTCGAAATAAACCGTATTACCAACTCGTCTGGCTAGCGAGGTATAGTAGGCCAAAACATTCTTTCTAAGGAGAGGCCTTTTTTTTTTTTTTTTTTTTTTTTTTTTTTCCTTTTTCCTTGGGGATATAGGAGCCAGGAGTATGTGGTGATTCCACTAAAAACCACTCCGACGGCCAGCCTTAGGCGCCCTGCTCTGGGGAGAACCCGGGCCATGTGATTTCAGGTCCCCCAGATCGACGCCGCACCTAGCTAGGTCCCATCTCAGGGAAAGCCAGTGGCTTCTCCCTGCCTCTCAGCCTATCCAGATGTTGCACCCCGATCACATTTTCAGTGCGATCAGGCTGCCATCCTTTCCCCTACCGCAGCAATTAATCTGCCACCAGAGGTCCCCACTCTCTGGCGGCCCGCGGTCCCGTCGGCTGCTCATTACGTCGTCGACGTCTTCTTCGCTCGGGATCGGCCCTCTCCCGATCCCGTTCAGCGGTCTCTTTCTGGAGCATTACAGCTTCACAGAAAGAGACCACTGCGCCCCAGCCCTCCTCACCCGCCAGCATGGCAGTAATGATTGCTGGCGGGGACAAGTCTCGTCCGATTTCATCGACCAGGACTTCGCGTTCAGATGCCCACGCGGGGCAGTCTTCCAGCGTGTGCTGGGCGGAGTCCCAGTCGGCTGCGCAGTGCTGGCATTGTGCCGTCTCCTCGCGTCCAATCCGATTCAGGTACTCACCGAAGCAGCCATGCCCAGTGAGCACCTGCGTCAGTCGGTAGGTGACGCGACCTCCCTCCCTTCCTACCCAAGCTTCTAGGTTAGGCAAAACGGCACCGACAGCACGTTGGCGCGCATTCCGCGGCTGTTCCAACCGCGCGCGCCACTGCGCCAGGGCCTGTCGGTGAGCGTTTCGCCGCATTTCGAGCTCGTCCTGGTCGTTCCCGCTCTCACCCAGGCGGATCGCGCGAGTCTGGTCGTAGACCCTAGCGTCCATATCCGCCAGGATATCAAAAGGCGGGAAACGTGCCAGGACTGTCGCCGCCTCCGACGATATGGTGCGGTATCCCCGTACGATCCGAATGGCCGCTACCCGCTGCGCTTGATTGAGCTTAGCTCGGCAGCGGGAGGAGGCCGATAAGCGCTTTGCCCATATCGGCGCTCCGTAGAGGGCCATGGATCGTATCACCGCACAGTAGAGGCGGCGAACTTCCTCCTGCGGACCCCCCAGATTAGGCAATAGCCTCTGTAGGGAGCCCGCCACCCCGCGAACTCGGGGGATCAACCGCTCGAAATGCTCCTCGAAGCTCCAACGGCTGTCCAGGGTGAGGCCGAGGTATTTGATGTACCGACCGACCTCGACCTCTGTTCCCCCCACTCTGATAATCGAGCGGGTGGGAACTGCACCTCTGCGTTTCCTATGGAACCACAGGGCTTCCGTCTTATGAGGGGCAACCGTTAGACCCAGACCGCTGATCTTTTGGACGACACAAGTCACCCCTGACTCGGCGAGCTCTAGGACCTCCTGGAAGCCATGCCCCCCAGCCAGTACCAGAGTGTCGTCCGCATAGCAGACGACACTCAATCCTGGGGGAAGGCTGGTCCTCAGAACGGCATCATACGCGAGGTTCCACAGAAGTGCTCCTAAGACTGACCCCTGGGGAACCCCGCATGTGACCTCCCTTCGGCAATCTTCGCCGTCCCGACCCATATACGATATGGACCTGTCGCGGAGATAAACCCCGATGATGTCTCGCAGGTACGGGGGCAACTGGTGATACACCAGTGCCTCCCTAATCGCCCACCACGGGAGGGAGTTAAAGGCGTTGACTATGTCAAGACTGACGGCCAACGCCACTCCCCCCCGACAGACAACCTCTTCCGACAAGGAGCGGACGCGTTCGATCGCGTCTAGCGTCGATCGTCCCTGTCGGAAGCCAAATTGGTTGTCTGATAAGTCAGGGCCCACTCGCGCACAGGTGCTGGTTGATACGGGCGGCAATAACTCTTTCGAAGAGTTTCGCCGCCTCGTCCAGCAGGCATATCGGTCGGAACGCCGAGGGAGAATCTGCAGCCCTGCCAGGTTTCTGGATAAGAACCAGCCTGGCTTCATTCCAGCCGGAAGGGAATATGCTATTACGGAGGCAGCTGGTAAACAGCCGCCTCAGCCTATTCCCTAGAACCGCCAAAGCGCACACCCATGCTCGACCCGGAATCCCATCAGGGCCCGGGGCGGTGTTGCGGGCAGCGAGACGTTTCACGGCTCGGTCCAGCTCTTTCTCCGTCACGTCGAAGTCGTCGGACCACTTCTAAGGAGAGGCCTATGTCCAGCCAGTGGACTAATTACGATTTTTCGAAATATTTAATACTAGCGATCCGCCCCGGCTTTCGCACGGGGGCAATGAAGATACTGCTAATGTGGTGTCAGCGTGGAGTAATTAATTGTACTATTATTGGCATAAGACATCTTTATATGCAAAATTTATAGGCCCGCCAGCTATTTTAAAACTCTAATGTCTACTAAAGATATTCGTTTTAATGATATGCTGTAAAAGGCAATTTTAATTTACATTAAATGCACAACGTACTTAACGTATTTATTTGGATAGGGAACAATACTGTATTGTTCAAAATAACTTTGTAAATCACCCATTATTTTTTGTAAAATGCTTACTTTAGGCTGTCCTTAGGAGATAGACATATACCCTCTTTTTGTAGATCTTTTTAATATGTATAATTTCGTACTGCATTACTTAGATCTATTTCGTTTAAAGTTTAGCCACCGTTAGCAATATAAGAACACAAAAACATGTTTTTTATGACTTCAGATTACAAATCTTTCAGTTCTCGAATTTCCTCTACTAAAATGTGCATGTATTAGGCACCTTACATTTTACTTAAAATAAAGGAAAAAAACAACTTAAATACTTTTTGAATTGATTTATTACCATAAAATTACACAAAAAAGAATGAAAAAAACTTAAAATCTGGTCGGTCCACCTTTGGATTTAATTACTGCACTAATTCTAGCTGGCATGCTGCGTACAAGCTTAGTACAATCCTCCCTTGTAATGGCATGCCATTCTTGTACTAACTCATTTTTTAATGCCGTTTTCGATGTGATACTATGCTCTTTAATCTTGCGCTTCAAAATGCTTCAAAGATGTTCGATTGGGTTCAAATCTGGTGATTGCGCTGGCCAATCAAACAAGTCAATGTTGTTTTCAGTAAACCAACGCATCGTAGTCGCTGACTTATGACATCATCATATTCATCATATTGACATCTTGGTATCGCCGAAAATACTCGTTAGCGAGGCATAAGCGCAGTTTTAAGCACTTTTATGTACTTTTCGCTGTTCATACGACCTTCGCAAACAAACATTTAGCCAACCCCATCAGTAGCCATGCAGCCCCAGATCATTATGCTGCCTCCTCCATGCTTTACTGTCGGTACGACGCAATCTGGATGGTATTCTTCGCCCACACGTCGCCTCACGAAGGTCACGCCTGGCGTTCCAAATATCTGTTGAAAAAAAAAAAACACTTTTTTAAACTGCCTTAACTTTTATTATTTTAGTTAAATAAATAACTGACCATGATTATTAATAACAAAAGCAGTAAAATTTACTTACCTCAAAGTTACATTCGTCAGACCATACCACATTGGCACAATCTTTCTCAGTAAAATGTTGATGCCGTAGAGCCCATTCAAGTCGTTTTCTTTTGTTAGCTACTGAAAGCCAGGGCTTCTTCATGCTTTGCATCCTTTTAAGCCTGCTTCTCTAAGTCTTCTTCTGGTGGTCCGAGCACTTTTTGGCTTTCCAGCCTCTTCGGTCAAAGTAGCAGCAAGCTCTGATGATGTTTTCTTCCGATCTTTCACAAATTCGCGTATTAATTTTCTATCCTCGGGCTTCGAAGTCACACGTTTTCTGCCTGTTCTTGGTTTATTAGCGTGACTGCCAGTCTCAGCAAACCGTTTGATAGCAGATTGCACAGCGCAACGCGAACATTTCAATAACTTAGCAATTTCTTTTTGCGACTTTCCTTGTTCATTGAAAAGTTGTATTTTACTCGGTTTTCCAAACTAATTTCACTTCTTTTCGGCAATTTTAAATAAATTACGAGTCAATTTAATCACTATGTTAGAAATAAAAGCTTGTTTACTCGTTAGAGTCCTGAACACAAGTGACCAAACATTGACTGATAAGAACGCATAAAAACAAATCCTTTGTTTTCAGTCACCAGGTGTTTTATGACCATAACAGATAGCTGCTTGCTTTTCTAGGAAGTTATTTGTGACCCCGGCATGCCATCTAAGATAAGCATTTATTCATTGTTCAATCAGTAAACATGAATTGTGCATTTTTCTGGGGTGCCTAATATTTTTGGCCAAGGCTGTATATATAATAAATGTAAACCTTCCTCTTGAATCATTCTATCTATTAGTGAAAACCGCATTAACAAACTGTTGCTAAGTTTAAAAATCTAAGCGTAAAAGAAAAAAAGCGACTTTATTTTATACTATGTAAAGGAAAATGATAATTGATTGCGGTTCGTTAGTGAGTTGGTCGAACGGCAGTAACTAATTGTTTGAATCAGGTTTTAAGGAACAGAAAAATTAGAATAGTTGCACAGATAGCAAGAAGTTTGTCAATTTCTAAGGAAATTAGGAAAAATTGTAGAATCTGTAACAGGATAACATCTGTCAAAAAATAAACATATTGTATTTACTTACTCACATACAGCATATGGGGTTTTAAAACATTTGGAAGGCATATTTAAAAAATTGTTTTCCGCATTTAACCATATAGAGTGCATTAAGTGCCGTATGGGTAATTAATACTTGATTTGCCCGTCCCAGATACGAGAGGCGCATCGCAAGCTACGCTGGCGCCGGGCCTAACTGTCCGTTGGCATTTGTGCAGGGCGCTCTGACATGAGTTGACATTAGTATAACCACTATCTAACTACATTTACTTTATGTAGTCTTTGCACAAACCATAAGTTGTAGTACATTTAATGAATAACACTAAAAGCTTTGGGATGTTGTGTGATTTTCAATAAAGAACATGTCATACCTGCCTAACTTTAAAAGCATATAAATATTTTGGTGTTATGTAATGTCTGGTGACAAAATATAAGAAAATAATACTGAATATAATTATAAAGAACTCACCACTCTAAGAATATTTAAAAAAGAAGTTAGACTTGCATAAAGCTTGCGTTATTGCATCGGCCGACGCGACGACTGAATGATGGACTGCCCTGACACGAATAGGGCCAACACAAAGCGGCCTAACTGTACGCGACAGGATGACCTGACATCAGATAGGGTGACTTACGACATTCTGCTCTCAATTATGCCTGCTTAACTTGCAACAATGAAATTCAATTCCATTTACTATATTGAGACCAGTATAAGTTATTAATCACGTGAATCTAAATTGTTGATAATGATTGTAAACGATGTCCGTGGTCGACGAATGTTTTACTAATTTGGTACGTATTGGTTACGTCACCGTAGCAAACCTACTTGAATTCCAGTACTTGCATATTTTATGTAAATAACATGAAGATTGCACGACAAGAACAATTGTCGTCAGTCTCGGTCTAGACTTTAAAAAAGTACTCAGTATTTGTTAATGTAGGTGCAGTATTTTGGTATTAATAACAACGTGGTGCAACTGT
Source organism: Arctia plantaginis (assembly GCA_902825455.1). Classification (NCBI taxonomy): domain Eukaryota; kingdom Metazoa; phylum Arthropoda; class Insecta; order Lepidoptera; family Erebidae; genus Arctia; species Arctia plantaginis. The sequence continues at coordinate 1,949,120 of CADEBD010000297.1, read as the reverse complement.
TTAATTATGTATTAGGCACTAAAAAACATTCTGTCCAATTAGAAGTGATATAAAAAACTAGTTTTTAGAATGATGTACAGAAATAACACTCAATATAATAATTATTTATCGTTTTTGTGTACCTAACCTAATACTAAAATCTTTAAAGCATTTGTATGACCTTTGTATCGTTTTAATAGGATGGTTAACGGTCAAAATGGGTTATCCATACCGTTACATAATTCTCCAGAGTGCATCGGATGAAAATTGATGTATGATCGTTTGGTGATGGTGCGGGTGTGTGGCGGGGCGCGCGGTGGCGGCTGTGGTGCGCGTGCTACTCTCACCGCCTTATCTCTCGCGACCTCCGGTGGACGCGCACGCACGCCGCGCTCTGCACCTCCTCGACCGCGTCGCGTTCGCGCTATGCCGTCTCTTCGACAACAAACTTATGTGCACGCTAGTTTAGTATGTAGTCGGGAAAATTGTATGTGAATCGATTCTTTTGCGTAGTGTTAGCTTATAGAATTGTTCGAGACTTTCTTTGAAACTAAACTAGTTAAAATAAAATACTCAAAACAAGCACTGGAACGTATCGACGATGGTGTCTGAAGGGGCTCTGCCCGTGGTTTGGTGTATACGCGATAATCAACTAGTGCCTCATCAAGTATCCGGTGTTAAGTTACAGGGTGCCGTAACAGGAGCCCATATAGCTGCGGTAACAGACTTTTTGCGTATGGTAGCAGGGACTCCTATTGTTCTACCACACACCGAAGTGTCTGAAGACATTGATAATGACATTAATCAAGAAAAGGAAAACACTACTCGAAGGCGGAAAATTTCAATGCAAGTTGAGGTGCCCTGTGTTTTTCTTACCGAAAGTGCATTACAAAAGGCTAAGAGCCGTAATAATTCTAGAGAAGAACAGATAACAATTGACAAGTGTAATATGCCTACAGCACCCACAATGCTGGAAAGTCAATCTTCTTTTCTCAGTTCCACTGATATTTTAGAAATGCAAGAGCCAGAGGACAATAATTTTGAATCAGGTAGAGATAATTTAAAGTGTAGTGCATCTGAATCTACAGTATTAGTTAGTGATAATCATACTCAAAGGATAACAAGGATTATCGACTTAGACGACTTAAGTCCAAGCACAATAAGTATGGAATCTGAAAAAGAACATCCTCAAAGAATAACACGAATCATTGAATTCGAGAATGAGAAAACATCTTCATCGGTATATAATGATGGAGAAAATGAAATATTACAAAGAATTACAAGAATAATAGAATTAAACGAAGATAATTCATTTTCTACTATTACAAACAACATAGACGCGGAAAAAGAATGCCCTCAAAGGTTGTCTAGGATAGTTGAAGTGGAAAAAGAAAATCACTTTCCTAGCATGACGAAAATAATTGAAATGGAAAACGACATATCAAATGAACGAAGAATTTCTTTGACGAATGAACGTGAGACTGGAGGCGGAGTTATAGAAAATTGTAGTGAGGAAGTGACTATCAGGTCCAGGCTTGCTCATCGAAGTACTCCTAGGTTTAGTCTAGACTCTTCATGCTCCGAAAACTCTTATGTTAATATCGAGTGTATAAAGAGTTTGCAGGATGTAAGAAAAGAGGAAAATGTTGAAAATGTAGTGTGTCCTGAGATTTTCCCTGCAGGGAGGTCTATTCGTTCTCGGTTTCCAAGAAAAAAGACATCCGTATGTTCGATTGGCTCTTCGGACTGCGACGACGAGGTTGATGTAATATTCAAATCCAAACCAAAATCTAGTCAATGGGTAAGTTTGGATTGGATACCTCCGCCTCCCAAAGAAGAGCCAGTGATTATGCAAGTCTGTGATAAAAACGATTTCATTACAAAGTGGATAGCAGAACAAAATTCTCAAGACTCAGTAATTATTGCGGATGAAAGGAGAAAAAGTCTTCCTCCTAAATCGAACGAGATTTATCTTCAAAATATGAGAAGGTTCAGTGACGGATTGCAAATGTGTAAGGAAGATGCAGCTAGCGATTCTCCAGCTACAGTCAAATGGAAATGGCATGATATAGTAAAACGACATCTTCAATTATTGAAGAGTGAGAAAGGTCTTAGACGTCAAAAAGGAAGTTGGATGAGAACAGCGAGACGTTTATCTGGGACTAACATGAACAACAAAGAGTTGGAATTTTTGCCGTTGGATACGTATATGAAACTTCAGACTATGCCGTAAGTACTTAATTATATAGTACAATATTAATCGCCGTTTTTAAATTAAGCCACCCTTTTTTTAAACTACTTGTTTAAAACTACTTACAAATAATGCTAGTGTAATTCCTGTTTATTTCTGTCGTGTCATGTAATATTAGATCTACACAAAGAACATTTTCATGAGTTATTGGTAAATCAAATCAAAGAGAACTATAATTAGCACTTTTAAGGATTACTGCTATCGGGAGGGTTTACTCTGAAGCCTTTAATTAAAGGGGATGTAGTAAATTCCAGATTCATTCTTATATAACGTCTATTCATTTTACAGATTTTTAATGAACTATAATAGCATTAGCCTTGTTTCACTAACGGAAAGATTAAGCAAATAGTTACGGTTTTTCTTGTGTCTGAGATAGTTTCATGTTTATTGATATGTGCACTGTAAAGTTTGTTGATAAGGAGCCGTGTTATGAGAGCAGGCTCGAAGCACGCGCTTCCGCAAGGCCGCTTGATTAGAATGCAGGGAGCTCGCGTCCAAGGCTACGGTTGCGCGGTCGGTCGGTGCACCGGTGGCCGCTTGTCTTCCTCTCCACAGTTCGGCGACTGGAAGTAGGCTCAGGAAGTGAGCCGTGAAGGTGACGTTTACAGACTTAACGGCTTGATAATCGGAAGCAGTCTGTGCTTTGAATTTTCGCCAAATCTTTTGTTTAACAGTTTCCTCTATCCTCTACTTGAATAATTAGGACATTAATAAGTTGGTTTTATTTAGGTATTCTTTTCTTTGGATTGAAGATTAAATATAAAGCTATTTAACTCCATAAACAGTAAATCTATAAAAATATTTGCTGGTTTATAACAATCATTAGGGAAACGGCTTATGCTAAAACGAGGTAAACGGATGCGCCAACGTCAGTTTCACTGAGCCTTGAAAATTACTCCACTTGCACAAACTGCTTATCATAATATAATTGAATTCATCATTATATTCTTAAATGGGTTGAATCACTGTTATAATTTATAAGTAGGATCATTTCCGAAAGTCATAAATACGCCCACGAGGAATATAATTTTACGAAAATTTACCTGAAAGCATCCAAATGCATTCAATCACTCATTTTGTAGGCTCGTGCATCATTTGAGTTTTGTATGTGTGGGCACTTTCCTGAAAACACGAATGTTGTTCTCGACGTGCATCAACATGGCTATTGTACATAATGGACATGACGTTCTTTGACGGAAACAAACGCATTCACATCGAAATATTTGTTTGATTTGTAAATTCTCACAGTTTCTTGCTCCTTCAAGTAAAACTTGATTACCTTTGTATTAAAATGCTAATTAAGGTTGGTACACATTTTTCTTGTATTTTTATTTTTTAAATCTCTTTATTAGAGTGAAGCTCAATGTTCTTAGCATTAAGTAAATAGACATACACGGCTAAATTCAATCTTCTGATGCAAAGCAATAATCAGTTTTTAGTATGTTTTGTAAATATCTAATAGATATGTTACCTTCACTAATACGATCTATATGTAGAAAAGAAATGAAATCTCTCCGGAGTTAGTCCGACCTTCTCAAGTTATTTTTATCACTTTATTTTGCTTTATCTTAGGTTGAGAAAAAAGAAGAAAAACAACGTAAAAAATAATAATAATAATAGTAGTAATAACCATAGTATTGAAAATTATTTCTAACCGGCCTTTTATGAAACACCTAGCGTGGGGCAATCGCTCTATAGAATAGAGAACAACTTAGTTCCATCAAAATTTTATACCCCTTAGATATTCCACGATCACTACCAAATGGCGAATGCTTAGTAAAACGATAGCCAATGCTGTTTTTGTTAAAAAAATTAATTAAAATTTCTCTACAAATATACCTACCAAAAAGAGTTCATGGAATGCATTAAAATTATTTATAGTAGGCAAAATTTATTGAATACTAGCTGACCCGCCCAACTTTGTCTTCATTTCTCAGAAGGAATAAATTTTCCCCGTTTCTGCAACATTTTTAATGACGCCCGACTCCTATTGGTCGTATCGTGATGTTATAAATCCTCCTTATATAATCCTCTTTATAAAGCCTCCCTTGATAAATAGGCTATCCAACACTAAAATAATTTTTAAATCGACCCTGTTCCTTTTCTGTTGGTTCCTGATATTAGCAAGTTCAACCAAACATACTCTTTAGCTTAATAATATTAGTATAGATGTGTGTGTCCACCTTTAATATTTATCAAACACAAATATTCGACGAAGAAAAAAATATTGTTTGTGATTTTTTCCCGATTGCTTTCAACTGAACAACAACATTAGTTTCGTTACCAAATCAAAAAAGTGTTTATTACCAAAAGCACAAATTAATAATAACAAGATATTAAAACAGACAACTTATTTTGTAACATCAATAAAATTGCTCACTTTCACTATATCGAACACTTAGGTTCCGTTTCGTGACGTCTTACAGTAATTTCTGTAGCGTAAAAATGACTTCGTTTTTTTAATATCTTCCATCTCGCTTTCTATTGAAATCGTCAATCATGCTTTTTATATATTATTAATAACTCTCGCATAACAATTACGGCAATAGGTGTAACCCTACAGTTAAAATGTCATACCAGCTGCGAACTCAATGCAAAATGTTCTGTTTATGGAACAATAACTTTGCAATTCAAATGCTTCTTTGTTATAGAAACTAGACACGTGTTAGAAAATCGATGAAAATGACTCGTTTCTTATCAAAAGACTTGAGGTCGTCTCTTGAGAAAGAACAATACAACTGGTTTTTATGATTTGTTTTTACTTTTTATGCGAGTTGAGCGCTCGGCCGCTGCCTGCTAACAGCGACCTCCGTCGTCGGTCGACGATTAATTTGTTACTTTTGCTGATGCTTTTAACCAAACTATATTCGTATAAATCTAATAGTCAACCGCGCTATACTTGTATAGCAATGATATTGGGTACATTCCTACCACTGATTTGCTATTGATTCGTGTTAAAAAATACTGAAGTTTTAAAATAATGCCGTGTTATTATTATTATTAAGTATTATTATTATATGTACATATATTTTAAAAGTCAAATATTGAGTGAAAATTAGTAAAGATTCAAATTAAACACGAACAATTTAGTTCTTCTCATTTTTGCCAAGTTGTATTAAATCGCTGATATACAGCACGTCATCTCATAATTCGGACCCATAGAAAGATTCAATGAACAATCACTTGCATTACTAATTTGTGGTACCAACAGTTATTTGTTTTACGTTTCGCATCAAGTCCTTACACGATAAACAGACGGCATTAACATTTAACGACTCATTGTGAACTTCGCTAATAGTTCGTGGTACGCTGGCAGATTTTAAAATGTTTTATATTTAAAAAAAAAAGCTGCTTTATTAGGTTGTCTACGTCAGTGTCATTAGAACTGTCAAATAAATTGTCTAATCCTATAACTATTTATATCAGCCTTTGAAACCTAGCCTAACTGCACTCGACGTCGTCGGACGTCGTATAACCGACAGACCCCATATGTCACCATTCTTATGAGTAACGGAAAAACCCATATTGCTAAATCCATATTGAAAAATACCGTTTAAAAATACAATTATCCCAAAACGAGGTTTTTAGTTCATGCATCTGACTTCAATAAATTTTACTGACGTTTTTTCACTTTGAACATAATTCGATCAACGTTTGTTTGTTAGATATCGCAATTATAGCAAAGGTATCGAAATAAAAGTAATAAGTATTATAATTTAAATAACCTTATTGATCATTAGGAATTTATTTAAGCAGAACAAAGTTGAATCTTTACAACTACCAATGAATCTTTCACGCTGTTGTAGGTGTTCTCAACGATAGAAGCAGATCTGCCCTTGCGGAACCAAATTCAATTTATTTCGATCTTAAAAGATTTGGTAAATATATCACTGATTGGGGCACACTTAAAATCAATTTTCTTCACAAGCAGAATACCTATTATTATTATTACTTGTTAATAATTTTATAGTTCAAATAACCCATATTGATGATTACTGGACATCCTGTAAGAATTGCCATTACACGTCTGCTCATAATGATTGACTAACAAGGTATTGCAGTCAATATACTCAACTAGTTTGATTAGACTAGAACGGTATGCAGTTTAATTGAGTATATTAAATACAATACAATATATGGACTCGATAACGTAGCAACCTATTCCTAAGTCCTATTATGTGTTCTAAAAGATATTGACCAAACGGTATCGATCTATCGTCTAAAAAAGGACTAGTATGGAAGTTTAAGGCAAGTACTCGTTCATCCCGAGAGGGAGACCCTATAATTAGATTACCCATCTAGCGAGCAACCCGGAGCCAGGCGAGACTGGCTTAGCAAAAAGTTGTGGCTACATCGGCACGCGAAGGTCAATGACCGGCGCTTCTGCTTAACTCGCACTATAATATAAAACTTAGGAATTAAAGTCGCGTAATTAATTTGCCATGAAAGCGACAACTAACGTTGTATACAACGTGTAGCCTCAAAATACTTGTGCACGGTTGAAAACACATCTTAGATATCCATCAATATGAGGTAATTTTGTTCTATATATATAAAGAAGAATATCTAATATTTTACAAGAATTTCGTCGTCAAGTAATTGTTGTCGACTGTTCAAGATAGTGGTTCAATCATAATGAATCCTATGATCTGAAATAAAATTTACAATTCAAGTTTCAATCGGTCGGTGCTTATCATGCTATACTATAGGAATACTTGTATTGAGAACTTGCAAACCGGAAATTCGATTATGTAAGAAATTTAAGAATGATGTTTATTAGGAATTTCCGTCTCCCCACCTGTGACCAACCTTCCTACGACATTCTATTCAAAGTTCATTCTTTGACAGCTGAAATTACGTAACTGGTTTTCAATATAAATATACAACATTTCAATATAAAACCAATATTATTTTATAATAATTAAGTTTTTACCAAATTACAACTATTTGATTATAAAGCGACACTTTTACTCAACTTTTTCCGAACTGTAGACAATGACCTGGTCAAATTTGCACAATGCTATTTGCACTTTCGAAAATCTGCAATTGAAACATACTAGAATAAATATAGCGGCAAACGATCGTTTAAATAAGCTATATTCAAATCGGGAACTGGTCTTTTCATCCGATATTCAAATATCACATATAGATATTACTTTTAAAAAAGCAACGTGCGCATACACTGCTAATCTACAATTCCAATATCTAAATTTCCCTTAAACGCCTATGTTCAATATCTTCTTAGTGTTAATAAGCCAAGTAAGTTACCTAAACTTTAAAATGATATCATGCTGATTTCTTTTGGAATGAAGGCCTAATAAAACATATGATAATAATGAATCACTATATCTACAGATGACGATTTCTCTTCGGCTTTAGGGGGTCAAGGTCGTTTAAGTGACCAATAAAATAACCGCTTCCAAAACTAGAGAGCTTACCAGTTACGTCTGATTTAAACTAATTATACACATTTTTTATGTTTGTTCTTGTCTTCCACATACATGTTTTTTTCCTTTAGTTTGTTATTAGTTTAAGAGTCTTTCACAATTGATTATACCGTACATACTCCACTTGCGATTTGCATATATAAAACAAATTTGCCAAAGCACTTACTTTCCTTGTAATTCTTTTTTGACCCGAAAACAGTTATAATATGGTATTTAGTCCAATTAGTTACTTTTTATCATCTGTGAAAACGACAATTTTGTATGAAAAATGTACTAAATAGCAACTTATGACGTCACTACGTAATTTTCATTTCAATGTTTATTTGATTTAAATTCGTAATATTTATAAAAAGCAAGAATAATTATATTTTCCGAGATCTTTTCTGAAATTTGTTTTAAAGAAGCGGACATTGTTATTTATTTATTATACCGTTAACTACCCTATTTGCTTTAAGCCATTAGGATTTATTTTAAACAAGCTCTAGATTAGACTTGATCGGTCTTTTTGGTACAGATAATTTTTTGTTTGTATTTATTAGATACATATTAAAACGTTACACCTTTTAATAAAATAATAATTTCCGTTGAGTCACGATAATCGATATTTTGTGCACTTTCTATTTGATAGATATTATGCAGGAAATCACTGTTATTTGTCTATTCAGAATACGTTTCTACGTTAAGACCTTCGACACTATCTGCTAGCTACCGATCTATGGCCCTAAGTATGCCCTTAGTGCGTGACGAGGTCTCAACGAAGGCATTCTTGGCTACAGCCCGTGGGCGCCCTTTTCATGTCTTATTTTTATAGCTGATGCGACATTGTTTAAATCATTTTCCTTCACAATATTATCTGAAGCTGCTATTGATTATATGACTCTTATATTATAGCCTGTTTGATTATTATAGTAATAACCGATTCCAGATGAAAGTGAGCTTTTGAATTGTGTTGGTGTTATTTGAAAAAATACTTCAGCTGTACATGTTAACATAATAATATACATATTAACATTCTATATTATATATGTTTATATATTGTAATTGATCATATTGAAGTTATTCTGTTTATAAAAGTAGGTCATCGATTGACCTTTATGATACGTATTTCGAAGTTGAATACAATCAACATTAGTCAGTTCAAGAATAATATTATGTATTTCAATCAATGAGTCTAGCTAGCAGTTGTCTTTGTGTCATTTAAATTTTTGATACTAAAAATCGAGATAAGTATAGTAAAAGGCATTTTTAGCCCATGATTATGATTAAATCAGTTGTGAAGTGACACTAAAATGTGTTTAGATCTGAGTTGGCGTTGATCTTAGTGTTGTCCAGAAGCCACGATAACTTAACTTGCCTTGTTTGAATCCTTTCTTAAAACAAGATGATCACTTAATACATTAAAATATAGTAGTTCTACTAACATTACAAGTAATTTTGAAAGTAATGTGGGCTTAAAATAACTTCATTCAGCTACTTTAATTTCTTTTTACGCTTTCAAAGTAAAACTGAATACATTTTCCAAAATGGTAGATATAATTAACACCTTTAGAGATATTTAAAATATGTAAATCGTACCGTGTTTTTTGAATTACGAAAGACATAGATGCTTTGCATTTTATCTTTAACAAACCATAATATAGAATCTTTATAGATGGATACCTGGGTACAGATAGCTATCGTATGATGAGTTGTCCATTTAATTACAGAGCAAGAATCCAGTGAACAGCAGTAATCAATGAACAATTAGTTTTGCAGTCACGAACAAACTGAAATTGTTGTTCTGTCGTTGATGATGCCATCCATAATATAGTGCTTTAAAGTGCACCCTCCCAAGAACTTCTTTGAAGAATTATTCTGTTTTCGATTAAAACAAACATATAATTAATATCTAAAAATAACCCACTACCTTGATTCAATTGCATAATATCGATGCCATAGTTTAGTAATTGTTACTAAACTGTTTTCACTTACAAGGTTGTCATAGTAAGTTGCAGCAGTTCTAAAAATATGATCGTTCCAAGAGATAGAGCCTCTTTTTACAGCTCGCAGTTATTTTATCGTTTTAGAGCTATACCACTTAGATACTATTTTTATATCAAGAGCCCGTCGACCTCGCCCGTCTGTCGCGCGGGATTTGATGCAATACTAACTATTGTCAGACCCCTACTGCTTTGTTTTGCAACCGCCCTGACTGAGAAATAAATCTGAGTTTTACTCTTTATAGTACTGTATATAATTGCCATACTGTATATATATATATATTTATATATATGTATGTCTAAATAGCTATTTCACTTGTCTAAAATTCGTAGTGGACCGTAGGTCTGCTGTTATATCTTTTCTGTGACAAATTATGATTCATGTTTAGCATGGGCTTATAAGTTAAAAGCGTTAACTATACTAAGTTTGTCTCTCCCGTCGGACGCAGTCGCAAACATACGACAATTGAATGCAGAATAGCATTCATTCGTGCTTGTTGAGTCATCATCAACGCTTTCTGTATGAGAGAGGTACCAATCCTATAAATATAGTCATAGTACTTCTGATAATGACTTTACATTATACGTAATTACGGTATTTTTGACTGTTTATTTACCTAAAAGTTTTAACAACTATTGTTAATTGTTTTTTTTTTTCCTTTCAAATTAAATTTATGTTACTTTGACCAATGATCTTTTCTTAATTGTTGCAGATGGTACTTCCGTAAAATAAAACGAATCGAAGCTGAGAAGAAATTGCTCCTTCCTGAGAACGAACATGGCGCTTTCCTCATTCGCGACTCCGAGAGCCGCCATAATGATTTCTCCCTGTCAGGTAATGCTCTTTCACTCACTTTGAAATCGTATTGACAATTCCTAAGTGTAATTCGTCTAAAGTACCAAACACATGTTAAGGTATCCTGTTAGGTTGGATTTATATAATATGGTCACGTATGATTCATCACAGTACGTCCAGTGGCACGCAGAGTGCTAACTGCTATCTTATTACAAGTGTATCCACACTCGTTCTGGACGATTCGATCACGGTGCTAAACCGGTTACAGTTTTTCTAAGGCTCCTAGCACTGGCGCCTCGTGAGAACAAAGACCGAACATCCGTACGACTACCTCGATGCCTGCTAATTATTGTTGGCCATATTCTAAGTTTATTTGAATTTCAATACTTACCTATACATGATTATAGTTAAATACATGTACTCCTCGAGTTAAAACATTTATTTAAATTCAAAATGTCACAAACAGTAACGTGAAAAATCAATTAATACTAAAATCAAATCACGTTTCACGTTATAACTTTTATTGTACTTATTATAAAAATACTTTCCTCTTTGTTTGGCTTGTAATTTCATCCTGAATTAAACAGCACTGCAAATGTTCTACGTTTCTTACTTTTATGAAACTATAAACATACGTCAAGTTTTATACAACGATATTGTACAAACTTAATTAAACACGGGGAAATATTGCGATATCGATCGGCACTATACACTAGTACAGTGGACTATACACTTTTCCTGTTAATCACTACAAATGATTAACAATTTACTCTTGTAGTGCCTTGATATCCTTATTTTACGAAATGATAATTCTCCTAACCATGAACGTATAAATTTATTAGCGTTTCCACTACTCAAAAATATATATTTTGGAAGGTTCAATTACAAAGTAAAATGCAAGGTGAGGTGTGAATATAATGCAACATAATACTCTTAAATTTGACATAAGTAACAAAACATAGGTAATGTACCATTGGCATTCATGGTGGAGGAAATAAAAATAGGATAAATAATAATTAACAGTTTTCCAGCAACTGTTGATACAGATTTTTTTAAATTTAATTGAGTGGTATACATTATATAATCTAAAACATCTCAGTCGCACAACAATGATTGTAACAATATTAGTAACATAGTGGACGTTTTGTAAATGCATTGCAGGAGTACGCTCTTTTCTTGAAGGTTTGAAAATCGTATCACTCCAGTAAGTACCGCAGGCGATAATTAGTTCCACAGATTGGTTGTGCATGGCAAAAAGTGTCTTGAAGAGCGCTCAGTGGTGGAGTGCCAATTATCCAAGTGATGGGGTTGAAAATTTTGTCGTGTGGAATGAGGGTGGAAGATTACGGTCTCCTCCATGCCATTCCTCGGCGCACTTTCCATGATACATACGATAGAGAATGCAAATGCAACAACAAAATAAATACGTAACGCCAAGGCGCCGAGCCGATCGGAGATCTTCCGTCTTATCGACAATTCGAGTTGCTCTCCGTTGGATGCAGTCCAGAGAGAGGAGCTGGTACGGGGATTCCCTTGTATAGAGATGAGAACAATAGTCCATATGCGGTTGGCCATAGAGTTGAAGGCCTTGTGCCGAAATAATATACTGCCTGGATCCGTGCAGTACACACAGTTCTTCTTAACCAATTTGACCTTACCCTCTAAATGCCTGCGAAACTGGCCTTTAAACTGGTCTAGATTCAGTCGACCCCAATAAGTCCAACCTCCGCAAAGAAAGTTTCAATCTCAAACACAAGTTTGTTTCGGCTCTCGATAACATTTTTCTCCTGAGAAATATTGGGCCGACCGGTACAAAAGGTATCTCCCGTACTATCATCTGCACAGCAATGGATGCTGCTAGTTAGCAACATGTCATTGATATGCAGAAAAAACAGTATGGGTGATAGCACACAGCCTTGCGGGGGACACCAGCATTTACAGATTTGAAGTCGATAACGGCCTTACTTTTGGCTGCAACTAAACATTATCAAAATCGTTCTTAATATAAATGGAACAACGACTTATAAAAAGTAGTCATGGTTGATAGTATTATTGATAATATTATGTGGCTGATACTGATCCGCAGCTTTACTTGTCTTATTGCGTTAATGCTCAAAAGTGATTTGTTAATCAACGCACCCATTTTTTTCTGTTTAAAATGTCCGCTAGTTGCTATTCTGTACAGTTGATTAACATTTCGTGTTATTCCGTTAAAAATACATTATTTCAATTGTCCTTTACATAATATGTAATACTTTCATAATATTAAACTCACTTGTTTTCGTTTAAACTTAATACCACTCTAAAACCCCTAGACTTCCATAATTCGGTCCTGTCACTGACAGACGTCAGTAGACACCTATAAACTTTTTCCGTGACAAAATTCAGATATTATCACACAAAACAAGAATAAAATTTTATCTTCACTTATACATAAACATAATGATAAAAGAACAATAAGAGCAGAGAATGATATTGGATATCTTTCATCCAGGAACAGTCTTAAGGACCGAAAATTCGTATTCATGCATATCTAACTGCGTATTTTCATTAACGCCAGGAAAGCCCCAGGCGAAAACTCAACTCAACAAATTAATTTTAAAAATCAGCATGTTACATAATTTCTTAATAAACAGGATTAGATTTCACTTAAAACATTCTTGTGACCAAACTGTAAACTCTATCATAAAATCTAAATCAAAAAATTAGAAACTAATAGATTACTATTCGTTTTTTATTTTTACTGCTAACGATATTAAAATATGTACTAATAATTAGTACTTGCAGTCATAAAAGTAAAAGAAGCAAACAAGTATATTATGCACTAATGACACTATTTCAATAAGGTACGTAGTTTGTGCAATACAGTAACATCATTATTATATCATGACTTCGTGAGGTAATACATTAAAATAACTTTTGTCCTTTCAAATAAAAGACGTTACTAACGCATTATATCCATATATTTGTGCAACGATTACCTACATAATATATTTATTTAGTGATTTAGATTATATTATACTATTTCTGTTATTTAATTAATAGTTTGAATCTGTCCCCATTTTCCCGTATCTCTTTTAAAATATACGTTGAATGTGAAGAAGAATTAAAATGATTTGTTTCAGACAGACATGTCAAACGATTACACTTTATTAAACCACAATCCATTTTACCATCTCCTCTAACATCGTGAAATATAAAAACTAACAAGTTAGGTTTTACAAAAACTGCTGAAAGTAATAGTTATATTCTTAAAATTTAAGTAATCAGAAAGTACCCCAAATACGTATAAGCTGTTATAGTTTTCTGTTCCATATTTTACTTTTATAAATATAATATACTTGGATGTGGAGACCCTCAAACAAAATTACGGCATATAATGCAAGAGAAACGAGATGACAATAGCCTAAAATATATTAATTAACCTCAACTATTCCATTGAATAGTGAGAAGAACCAATAAAGTAATAAGATTTTCAGTACTAGTTCCACTAATAATAACTATGGAACCTGCAATCTAATTCATTTGAATCAGATAATACCAGTACTATCAGTAATAGTTTTATAGTTTCAAATATACGAATTCACTGGAACGGAGAAGATTTAATTTTAATTTTATTAATCTCGAAATAAATAATAATTTCTCAATCTAACTTAAAATAAGGTAGTCAAACCTTCCCGATTCCTAAAGCACGTAACAAATACTAGTAAACAAACATACAAATCTGATATTAAATAAAGAAAAACGGTCCTAGGTGAAAAATGATAGAAATTTTGAGTCGAGATGGAATCTAGAGCTTATTTTACTTTTTTTTTTGTTCGATAACTAACACCTCGATCACATCAATACTAACCTATAATTACAAAAAATTTTTAAAGACAACTCCCGCTCTTGGAATATATCCTGTGTTGCGGTTGACTTTACAAACACAGATGAAACGGACACAAAGAACACCCAGACTCAGAACGACAATTTGTGGATCACACAAAGTTTCGTCCCATATAGGGATCGAACCCACACCAACCAGCGTAGTAGGAAGCTCTAGGCGAGCGCTTAAGCTACTACGCCATCCGTGCAGTCAAAATTAAAAAGGGTATATAAGAAATATAATTAGCCTAAATTAAATAGACTTATAGCCTTAGTCTGTTGGTATTTCTGCACCGATTTCTTTAAAATATTGAAAAACTGTAGTGTGATTTTTTTTAATTATATAAATAATTTCATTCCGTGGGTGTCGTAAGAGCCGACTAAGAGAGCAAACTACGCAGGACAACAGCACTGCAAAGAAAAGGAAAACTTGACACAAACCCTATACCAGCCCGTCTGGCCAGTGTAGTATAGTAGGCCAATACCTCCTTTCTAAGGAGAGGCCTATGTCCAGCAGTGGACTATTTGAGGCTGTTGATGATGATTATGAAATAATTTAAACATAAAAAGATGTGCTATTGGTTTTCCTTGATTTTCACAGTTTTTTTTCTCAGACTGAATCAACTATCTATCTTAATTTATAAATATTTTGAAGTAAAGAGTTATTAAAAATTCAGCGTGCATTATTCGGTTGAGATAAAACCTTTAGGCTTTAGCTTTAATCTTTACAGCAAACCTACTCACACCTCCATGGGATCGGCGCCCCAAACATAAGTGTTAATCTCCGGTTAGAGATAAACCACGCCGGGGTCTGAAAAAAAGACCTCATCAAATGTTAATCGCATATAATATTCGTCGTATAATATTGACTTAATCTATCTTGATCCACTTAATTGAAATATTGAATATTAACCAAACTTCTTAAAAAAAACTAGAATGGTTTTTTTTTTAGTAAAATAATTTCTTATATTATTTTAGGAAATTAAACATTATTAAATATAACCAACGGGTCCGACAGGCATTGACTTACCCTAAAAAAAAGCATTGTGACTGATGAATGTGGCTGTTGGATTATTCTTTTTCAGGCCGCCAATGTTTTCGCTACAGCCAGTATATTACTGATATGATCCAACTAATAACGGAAACAGAATATAACTCATTAAGAGATTATAATGAGAATATTATCCAACCATTCGGGTCCTAAAATATTGGCTTTCCAAAATCGCCAAAACTTAATTCAATTAGCACTTTATTTAAATTAACTGATACTAATAATAAATGCTTTGCATGCATTTGCTAAAGAATGTATGTACTAATAGATCGTGTTATGGTAATGAAACTAATAATTTCTAGCCAGGCAACCTTTCCCGTGGCCTCTTTTATTAAATTATATATTAATTCATTTTGTTACACACACCCTTTTGTGTATACAAGCAGTAACTTTGGCTTATATTACTTCCAAAATAAGTTACTGATTGAGTATAATGTACACTCGATTACAAATAGATAGTCAGAAAGAATACTTATAACGTTGAAGTGGAAACCAGTGAAACAAATACGAGTATCATCATCTTAGTTGATTATTTCTTTGCCATACTGGCATAGAGTTGAAGGCAGGCAGAGTGAATCTAGAGCTTATTTTACTCTTTTTTTGTTCGATAACTAACACCTCGATCACATCAATACTAACCTATAATTACAAATATTTTTTAAAGACAACTCCCGCTCTTGGAATATATCCTGTGTTGCGGTTGACTTTACAAACACAGATGAAACGGACACATAGAACACCCAGACTCAGAACGACAATTTGTGGATCACACAAAGTTTCGTCCCATATAGGGATCGAACCCACACCAACCAGCGTAGTAGGAAGCTCTAGGCGAGCGCTTAAACTACTACGCCCGTGCAGTCAAAATTAAAAATGGTATATAAGAAATATAATTAGCCTAATAAAACATAGGTTTTATTAAATAGACTTATAGCCTCAGTCTGTTGGTATTTCTGCAACGATTTCTTTAAAATATTGAAAAACTGTAGTGTGATTTTTTAAACTATATAAATAATTTCATTCCGTGGGTGTCGTAAGAGCCGACTAAGAGAGCAAACTACGCAGGACAACAGCACTGCAAAGAAAAGGAAAACTTGACACAAACCCTATACCAGCCCGTCTGGCCAGTGTAGTATAGTAGGCCAATACCTCCTTTCTAAGGAGAGGCCTATGTCCAGCAGTGGACTATTTGAGGCTGTTGATGATGATTATGAAATAATTTAAACATAAAAAGATGTGCTATTGGTTTTCCTTGATTTTCACAGTTTTTTTCTCAGACTGAATCAACTATCTATCTTAATTTATAAATATTTTGAAGTAAAGAGTTATTAAAAAATTCAGCGTGCATTATTCGGTTGAGATAAAGCCTTTAGGCTTTAGCTTTAATCTTTACAGCAAACCTACTCACACCTCCATGGGATCGGCGCCCCAAACATAAGTGTTAATCTCCGGTTAGAGATAAACCACGCCGGGGTCTGAAAAAAAGACCTCATCAAATGTTAATCGCATATAATATTCGTCGTATAATATTGACTTAATCTATCTTGATCCACTTAATTGAAATATTGAATATTAACCAAACTTCTTAAAAAAAAACTAGAATGGTTTTTTTTTTTAGTAAAATAATTTCTTATATTATTTTAGGAAATTAAACATTATTAAATATAACCAACGGGTCCGACAGGCATTGACTTACCCTAAAAAAAAGCATTGTGACTGATGAATGTGGCTGTTGGATTATTCTTTTTCAGGCCGCCAATGTTTTCGCTACAGCCAGTATATTACTGATATGATCCAACTAATAACGGAAACAGAATATAACTCATTAAGAGATTATAATGAGAATATTATCCAACCATTCGGGTCCTAAAATATTGGCTTTCCAAAATCGCCAAAACTTAATTCAATTAGCACTTTATTTAAATTAACTGATACTAATAATAAATGCTTTGCATGCATTTGCTAAAGAATGTATGTACTAATAGATCGTGTTATGGTAATGAAACTAATAATTTCTAGCCAGGCAACCTTTCCCGTGGCCTCTTTTATTAAATTATATATTAATTCATTTTGTTACACACACCCTTTTGTGTATACAAGCAGTAACTTTGGCTTATATTACTTCCAAAATAAGTTACTGATTGAGTATAATGTACACTCGATTACAAATAGATAGTCAGAAAGAATACTTATAACGTTGAAGTGGAAACCAGTGAAACAAATACGAGTATCATCATCTTAGTTGATTATTTCTTTGCCATACTTTCTACTTATAAATGGAGAAAAAAAGGAATGTATTATTAGCAATTCCGTCTTTGCTTTTAATCGAGTCAGTGAGGTTACCGCAGTTCCAAATCCTCCTTCCCGCCTATTCTAGAAGGTGGTCTTAGGAGCGGCGACACAATTGGGAATAACATGTTTTTATTTTATTTTTAAACGTTTGCTTTTCACCAAAAATAAATATAACACATCTGAAATAAAAACCATTAAGCTAAAAAATACATGTTTAAATCACTATTATTTTCGGGCGGTTTAAACGTGGTCATTTTGGCTCGCTTATTATGTGACGCCTGATTACACGTGTTTGATGTCAACAACGAAGTGTTTGGTTGACAAAGTTACTGAAACTTAAAAATGCGACTGATAAAATCAACTATATAACTATATATACTCATTATCTTATAATATAAATATATATATATATTTATATTATAAGATAATGAGTCGTTCGTATGTGCCAAGTTGTGAAGATCATTTTAACATTAGTACCGATATTAAAAAAGTGACACAAATTAAAATCATTTTTAACTTAGTTACCTGCACATACTTGTTTTGTTAACAAACCTCGACGATAACATAACCTAGTTTACAAAAAGTTCGTGAAGATAAAATACATAGTTATTTATCCATAAGAGTTTTATCTATGAATGAAAACATGTAACTTATTAGAATACAAATAATCACCAGAAAGTCAGAAACCATACAAACAACTTGTTGACAGAAGACATCGAGTGTAAATTGGTCACGTTTGTTTCCCCAATAGCGTTACGTTTTGGAAATTTGCAAGGGAATTTAAAAGCCACTTTTGATGATTAAATTGCACTATAAAATTACATTAGAATTTAAAAATATCCTTATACGTATATTTTTTTAGCAATAAAGATTACAAATAAAAATATTTTGTCCATTTTGGAGTCAAGTGCATGTTCCCTAGTGTGACATGGGCGACGGTAGTCACTATACATGGAAAAAATACACTGCGATTGAACACCAGATTTCCTGTTAAATAGGCGATCCAAAATATGCATCGTCTGAATCGGCAACAACGCGTGAGTAAGTAGTAACCCTAACCTACTTACGAAAAATCGAATGTAAAATCACCGGTCTTTAACAGTTCACTGTGATTTTTTCCCATGCCTAGTAGTCACTTACAATAACAATATAGGGAGGACACGAGCCAATCGGTAACCTGATGAAAACCGATCCTCTCGTTCGCTCCCTATAACATAAAAAAATAGGTAATATGTTGAAAGAGAGAATAAGTCGGAGTTAATAAAGAATATTTATTTGTAGGAAGCAGTAAAAATTACTAGGCTTTAGTGACCATCACAAAATTAATGGAATAGAGTATCCGAATAGGTGATAAACGATCCTGATTGTATCATGTCACGTTAAGATGCACTCGTTGTTGTCGTTTTTGTATTTCTTTCCGTGATCACGTACTTATCGTAGATTCAGCCAATCACATTTATAGAGATAAGAGTTTTGTAATAAAGAATATGTACATTTTGCAGCAGATTATTAATTTATCACCAAAAATTATTACAAAATCTAATTTATTACCAACGAAAATAACTTCTTCACTTAACTTAAGATTTAAAGTCAATGGAAATAACGCCGTTCATACATTTTATTTATCAGAATTGAATGAATAAGTGTTAGACCCTCAGAAATTCGTTGCCTTCATCAACTGAATCGAAATGTCAAAAGTTAACGCGACGCTTCTCAGAATATAACAGCCATTAATTACATTGTGGCTGAGATTAGTCAGTCGTTACAAGTTTCTCTACAAAAGATAAGGAGTCTACCTACTTACATGTCTTAGAAAACATTTCTACTTGAATATAACATCACAACGTACATACAACTAAGCCAATACTTTTTACCCGAATGTACAAGATAGAAGATATTTTTTTGAGTGTATGTATATTTGTTCACGCTCTGTAGTCTAAAAACGACTTTCTTCTGATTAATTTCTTTGCGGGTTTCAGGACTGTTTAACTTTTCCTGGCACTTCCCGAGTGTATAACTCGGTGAGTTCGTGGGTCATGTTCGTGTTGATCCTGGTGTACAGGAGTTACAGTAGTGGATGTGTGGGAGGGATTCGTCTAAACCATTTGATGGATATTGGCTTGGGAGGTGTCGTTAGATTAATCTTTCTCTTAATTTATGAGAGTGTTTAATTTTCACATACAAAGTGACATATGAAAATTACGAGTATTTAAATCTTGTTTAGAAATTCTAAGTATTTCTTTATACATTTTGACGCAGTGTTTTGTTTTCCAAATTTTTATTTAATTCTTTTTGCACAAACAACAATTCATTGTACAATGGCTGACTTAATGCCACAGGCATTTTCTTCCAGTCTACCTTTGAGTGGTGGGGAAGTGTCTGAGTAGGTGCACTAAATATTAAACTTTATATGTACGAGATAACAATAATTAAGGAGATGGATAGAAACAGTGTGACAGATATAAATACATACATACTGAGATACATATATACTTGATGAGTGACATACATTATACTTTTATAGGGATGTGATGAATCAGCTAGTGTCGAGCTCGGACTTTCGTCTTAAATGAGAGGCGGCTGGGTGGTATTCTGATTTCCAGAGATAGAGCGTTCCAGAAGAGGACAGATTGGATTAGGAACGAAGAGTGGAAACATGCGGAAGTATGAGTGTGGCATAACAGAAGTGGATTGTTTGAAGAACGGAGGGTTCTGTTGTGATTGGAACATAGAAATTGAAATGAGGATGTCAGGTAGGACGGGGAAATAGGGGAGTTGATTATAGAATAGAGGGGGGTGAGGTCGTGCAGCTGACGGCGCTGACGAATCGTGAGCCAGTTCAATTCGCGACGAGAGGAGGGGACATGGTCGTATTTGCGAAGGTGAAAGACGAATCGAGTGCACTTATTCAGAAGGCGGTCATATTTATTGAGGAGATCTGCATTTAGGTCATAATAGCATACATCACCATAATAAATAAACCATATTGTACTAGCATCACTTTTGTCGCCGAAGAAAGGAAGTTTTTAAGCTGATAGAAGGCCCGTAGCATACCTTTGACTCTCTGGCTGACACTGGTGACCTGGGTTTGCCAGCTGAGCTTGGAGTCGATAAATAGGCTTAACAGGTTATAATAGGTTCTTAACAGAGTTCTGCCTACGTTCATCAAATTCTTGGGAAAGGCTTATCAAAAAATAAACTGTTACTTAAACTAAACTTAAACGTGTTGTTTAAGATCTCAATGACAATAAGTACCTAGAACATTACACCGTTTATCAAAACAATGATTTTTTTCTATTTAATTAAATCTTCACATCACTACATTACATCAATCTTGCAACATCTTTAATTCACTAGGAGCATTCGTACTCCAGTTTTACGCAATTTATACTGCAATAAAATGCAAATGTGTGAATAATTGTTGTTCACAGTGCGAGACGGGGATACGGTGAAGCATTACCGCATCAGACAGCTGGACGAGGGCGGTTTCTTCATAGCGCGACGCACAACCTTCCGCACGCTACAAGAGCTAGTTGAGCATTACAGCAAGGATGCCGATGGACTCTGTGTCTCGCTTAACAAACCTTGTGTGCAGGTACGTCACTAGCTACCGTTACTACTAACAATGTTATTTTATATATTCACATTGTGGAATTGCTTCAAGAATCTTTTCCATAGTCAATATATTACTAAGAAACTTATTAAAATTCTGAATATACTACTCCACTCAGGATACGACTGAGTGTTCTGTCAGCCCATTTCATTTTAAATCAATTAATACCTTGTGGATCGTAAATTGATTAGGTATGTTGTGTTTAAACTTTACATTTGATAGATTCACGGAATCGTAGTCTTGCCAATGTCACCGAAGTAAATAATAAGCATTCTTTAACATAACGGAGGCACATAAATTTCAAAATGTAATATCGGGACAACTATAAAATTTATGGTTTTTGACGGTCAACCTTTGTGTGCTCCGTAAGAAATATTACGAAGCATTGAACGAAGTCAAGGATACTTTAAATTCACCGAAGGACTCTGATTTTCTTGCACAAAGAGCATCGTCAAATTAATTTTATTTAAGCCAAGCATATACGGGCCATTTAGATTTTCATACTTTTATTTATTACATGTAATTATTAAACCCTTAATTGTAGTCCTAAGCTAATTTTACTTTAAGCGCCATATTAACAGCTAAATAGCATTGCTACACGTGTACCTACATTTAGTTTTGTACTATAAATACAAAAAGATATAGTGCACCATCACGTAATTAGTAATCTTTATGGATTCTTGTTTAGTGACTCTTTGGATCACACGTAATTATTTCGAATGTTTTTCTACATTGTTTTACGTCAGAGTTATAGGTTTCCATTCCTATAACATTATTGGAATATAATTACACTATATATGATTAAATATAAAAGGGTTTAATTTTCTAATTTGTAGCAGAACACCAAGGTCGAGCAGGCATCACATTCGTTACGGACGTTTGTATAAATATAACGTACTTGACATCCAGCCTGACGATAATACTTTGTTGTACATGTTTGCCGAAGTTTACAACAATGACTTGGGCAAAAAATTACATTTTTTTAATACAACCGGTCTTTGCCAATATATTTTATTTTCAATCGTGCAATATCAGGAAATTCTAAGAGACCAAGTGATGTAATAAAATAAAGATTTGGTTGTGTCCTTAACGGGTGTTGTCACAAATTATTAAATACCACTTTGACGATCAGGCGGTTATTTAACCTGAAATTATTATAACATAAAAAAACCTTCAAATAAAAATGTGTGAAAATACCGTAAAGCACTACATCTGCTGGGATTTCTTGTTGTTTTTTAATAGAATTGGATTTCGAAAATTTATTAACAATAAAATTCAGTGAAGCTTATGATTAGAGTTTCATCATAACACATGTGCATTGCATACTTCGAGAACAAAACTAGCAATGCCTCTCTATATCTATGAGTATTATTAATTTAGGATAAATTTAAAAAGCCAAAGGCGTCGAAAGCTCGGTGAAAAATATGACAACAACGACCTTGAAAGGTAACTTAAATGCAGTTACAGGAAACATTTAATATATGTTTTTATGCATTGCTTTTAACTACCTAAGTAGGTGTATGCACACCCAAAACCACCGTTATTCACGGATTATGTATCCAAGGAACATAATAAAGCTGTGACGATAACCAATTAACACAAACTCCATTGTTCATTTAGTGTCTCGTTCCGACAATTCGACTGTGTCGACTTATTTTTTTCTAAATAAGCATTTTGTTCCGATTTTGCCAATGCATTTACGTTGAACACCATAGGTGACCACCACTTACTTTAGCTGCGTCACACATAGTCACATGCATTTAATATAACTAGTCAATCGATTTGTATTATTCGCCTTGTCTAACTGTTACAAAAAGGCATTAAAATAGAAAGTTATGTAAAGCGCAGTGGCGCACGCGGTTTCAAATAATTAAGTAATTTTATAGCTATCGTAAGCTGCATTTTAGAGATCGTTACAGGTGTATGATTTCTAGACGTGTGTCATGGCTGTCTATTTTTTATAATAGCAATATTCTGAGATAAATCGTGTTTTAATGTCATAGGTTTCTTTTTCTAATTACAGTTACAATACTAAGTTACGAAAGTTCACGGTCGCATTCATAAATATGTAATCAAAAACGTTTCCCTACTCACCTCATTCAACTTGAGTTCAAACTAGCTGCGAGTGCAAAGCCGACATAACATACCTATTTATTTTATATTATTAAACATCAAACAAAATTGTACGTTTAACGACATATTTGGCCTACGCAAATGATGTAACAAGAATTGTTAATGTTCCTCTTCACTCCCTACCTTATCGGTATGCTGCTAACATTTACGAAATTCTTTGTTTCCATGGGTCTATATATCTATACTCATAATATCCCAGAAACATGTTGTTTAGAAGTACTTTAAAACCAATATTACAACAACCTGATTTCAGTTAAACATGCAGATACAATTCACATAAGTCGTAAACTTCGCAACTCGCGCCAGAATTTAATTTAAAATCATTTTTTATGATGAGCCAACTATTATATCGTATTCTGAGAAAACTAATCAACTTCGATAACAAGGTTATTTTGTACGATATTATTATTCGCGTCTTACGTCAAACGCTCCTTGTGTCTGACACAACAAGTGCCTACTTATAGTTGTAGCGTAAAAATCGCAATTATAACAATAGATAGATCTTCAAAGAAACGCTCAAACCTCTACTAATGACTAACTACTACTACTACTAACTTTGAAATATTAATAGTTTATTGTAAAAAAAGAAACAGTTTTTACTCCTTGTTCATTCTTGTTCGAATGTTCGTTCAGATAGTATTTCACTTTTATTTGTTAATTCACGATTGATTGTATAACATACATCACTTTCTGCAATAACCTTATCTTTCTAGCTATTACATCAACTGCAAATACATAATATCACCTACTTGCTTATATTTCGACGTTCAACTTGGTACTGTGTACTCTGTGTATCTGAAACAAGCGTCTGTTTGTTACGCCGCTGTATGGTTCTCTCATTGCATCAAATGTAATACCGATTT
Organism: Arctia plantaginis; assembly: GCA_902825455.1. Lineage (NCBI taxonomy): Eukaryota > Metazoa > Arthropoda > Insecta > Lepidoptera > Erebidae > Arctia > Arctia plantaginis. The sequence continues at coordinate 1,924,849 of CADEBD010000297.1, read as the reverse complement.
TGACATAATATGAGTGTCATTGTGATAGTGTTGTTCGTGTAAGTGCGCCTTTAGTCAAGTTCTAGTTTTGAAACTAGGTATAATTATGACATTCTTGTGACAGCGGAATAGCCGATATGTAGGTAAAAAGAAATTGATTGACTCAAACTTACGCAGAACATTTGTTTTTAGTAAAAGGGGGCACACGTGCAGACGGGTCACCTGATGGTAAGTGACTACCGCCCCTCATGGACACCTGCAATTAAGAGACCAGAATTTGGAGTTAGGGGGAGACTCATATAACGTCAACAGGAGACGAAAGAATTGCTTAACACTTTCTGTAAGGCCGTTGGATCACTCCGTACGGAGCCGAATATGTGCCAGAACATGGCTCTCCCACGGTGAATTACGTTTATCTTCTTATGTGTATGGTACGCCGCGCCATTATCATTTTTAAGCGGTCTAAAAGTATAAATTTATGGGCCCGACATTATCACGATGGTCGTTAGTAACAGTAGTAGTAGTAATAATTTTTGAGCTCATACAAGGGCACACCTGCATGTTTCATTTAAAACTATTTAACGTATTAGACCAAAAAATTATTCATTTATTATAAACAATTAATTTTGACAAGTAAATACATAAAAAACTTACAGATCATCAGGTATTGATTTTTAGTATATTATTGCATTATACATATGTATCACAAAACTTCACTGCTCAAAAGTGCCTCTTTGTTTAAAATTTAATACATCTATTGTCTTTCGTTACATCTATTGGTTAAGTCAAATCAAATCAAATCTTTATTGCATTGTGTGTATATTACATAGTTGTTAATTAGGTACAATATAGTCATTATTCGTTACAATATAGTATTTATCCTTAATGATATTATGTTATTATGTATATCTCGTTAAAAATATAGTTAAAATATGGTACTGTTTAACTCCTTATCAAATCCAGAATATTTGCGATGTGGTTTAAAATGATAATTTAAACAATCATGCGCAGTACAATTCGTGATTAAAATTCAATAAATCTAGGATTCTATACTATGTATTATCGGATAATCGAATAGATCAATATTTAAATTCACCACTAAAATAAGAAAATAGCATCATCTGCCGTAAAGACCGCTAGAATTAAACTTTTAGTAAGAACTTATAGTATTATCTAATGTCCATATTCACTTCGTACTAAAAACTCTACTTCGAAGGAACGTGAAACTTACATTGCAATTAAATAGCGTCTTGGTATACTTCGTTTCCTAAAATTTCTTAGTATAAACATATTGTCACATATCTTTACAATGCTCCATAGGTAGCATTGTTATTTATTCTCTGAGTAATTTCATCCTCTCAGAAGAAATCAGTTATTCTTGTTGGAAATAACATGGAAATGAGTACCAAGAATCGTGAGGCGCCATTGCCGACAGTACTGTATTGAAAACGAGTGTGAATAAAAAAAAAGAATCGTTAAAGGCTTATTGAGAATGCATTGTATAAGTGAACGGAGTGGTGCGTGACAGCGAACCAGACGAACCGTCGCGCTCCGTGGACACTAAGCTCAGGTTACAAACATACAACGCAGTGTGAATTAAAAATAAAGGAGCATACAATACATGCACGAATATACTATACTACTATATAATACCTTCTGCTATTACTAATTGACATTTATAGCTGCTACATTCACAAGCTTCATAGAACTTGCTGTAATCGCTATGCAGCCATCGACTTTTCTTTAATCCCAAATACCCAACTAGAACTTATGGTCAATACTTAATGTTGAGTGTTAATAAACTAATTGAAAAAAACTACAAGTGCTACAGAAACAATAAGAAGCCATCTCCAGTAGTACTGTCTTAAAATTCAAGACCGATAGTATCTTACTGCTATATGGAGGGCCTCGATTTTCCCTACACTACTTCATTTAAGTTTTCAAAGATACTTTATTAAAAAAAGGAAGAATTTGGCCCCTCGCATTAATACTTTCAATTTCCGAAAAATATGCACTAAAGAAGACTTGACTTGACCATGACTTATCGAGTCTCTAAGCAACTTTTATGGGTCCACAGTCATTCTCTCTCTTAGTACCACCTCTTAGTAACATACTAATGAAGCACATTCTTATAGATTATCCTAAAGATAACTTATCAACCTTAGAACCTTTATTTTTCCGCAACTATAATGTGCTGTTCATACATTTAATATGACAAAGCCATATTATGTAGTAAGGAGCGCATTACATTTTGCTGTCTGACATCGCCTTGTAGTCTCGTATATCATACATGTACATTTACTATTCTATTATTTAGAATTATGCATAACCTTGCTTAACAATTAAACATCTCAATGAATAGAAAAACTTATTTTGTTCAACAAATGTAGCTAACACTGAGGTCACGTTTGGTATTATATAAACGTACTACAAGTTAATGAAATTTACGTTGATTTTTTTTGCAAATATATTCAAAATTAAATTGTTTACTGTTCATTAAACAATTTAATTTTAAATATATTTCCAAAAATCTTAAAACTAAAAAGTTTCAGAACACCTATTAAAAAGAAGCATTACCAGTTTCCGAAAAGAGTTATTCTAGAGTAGTGATGTTCCGGATATAGGTATTTTCGGATAAAAAACGATCCGTATCCTTTTTAGCGTAAATACATATATACATTTAAATGAATTTTTTTGGCTAAAAGGAATTGTTGAAACGTATAAAGTTGTAAGTTACCAATATTATGAATAATTATAAGGAACTATTTAGTGATCTGACTGCACGGATGGCGTAGTGGTTTAAGTGGGTCACCTCACCGCTTCGTACTGGGCTGAGTGTTGTGGGTTCGATCCACAAATTGTTGTTTTGATTCTGGGTGTTTTTTCGTGTCCGTTTAAATGAATGTTTGTAAAGTCCTCCGCGACACAGGATATATTACAGGATATCCCTATTGCGGGACTTGTCCTTTTTTTTAAATCTTTTTTTTTTCAATCTTTGTAAGGAGATGTAATCCTAAATATTTATGATAAGTGTTAAAATAATAAATATTTGAATAATCATGCGTGCAAATCGAAACCTCTCATAATTAGGACAGATATATAGGCATTGTCTAAAAACTTGATATTCGTAAACGAAGATATATCTACATTTTTAACGATCCAGCACATCACTATTCCAAGTTCGAGATGCCAGGCGAGATGCTATACAAATATAACTAACGGCAAAATTAAAAATTATTTTCGTTAGCTTTTGCTTGGGTATTTGATTTTAAACACTGCGCTGAACGCTTGTGAATGTCGTAACTTCTCATCGCAGTTTAATCTAAAGCTAACTCCTAATCAGTGGATCGGCTATCCTATCCATCCCTTATAGTGCGAAGTCATCGTTTGGTTTGTATACATTATTGATATTGGATGTTGTTTGAGTAGCATCGTTTGCAAACTGTGGTTTTTTTTAATAAGTTGCAAGCAATGCTTGCAAAAGAAGTATAAATATGCTTTCATAAGGCTAAATAAATTACACTGTTTTAAAATGTTATATCTACTGAGAATTCCTATTGAATTGTAATTCAACAAAAGCACAAGTTTACAGTTATTCTTGCAGTTCAGTGTAAATCTGACACACGGAAGTGAACAACATACGGATATCTTCGTTAAAAGTAAATTCTACAAATAAGTTGACCTTCAAAGAAAGTAGAACAACCTTAAAACTTTTCAGAAAGTAAATGACTTTTTTGCAACCATTAAGTTCACATTCAGTCCGTGACAGTAATACATACGTTACTCCGATCTCGAACCCACGTTCTATATATATGTTTTGCTGTCGTATAAACTATATCAGAGATCCAGACATTTCCTATTAATATAATATATTAGCTACTCTTATCATCCGTTGCATTCGAAATAGGATGTAATAATTTTAACAAAATATCCGAATGAAATCCATGTCAAAAAAAATATGTTTCCGTTACGTAAAACACAATAGCAGATAAATGTTTGTGAGAAAAGAACTGGCAAAGCTAAACCTCCGATCAGAATAATTACATGAAACTACTTTAATTATGAGGCTATGACAATCGACATTGTTACGCTTACGACCCATTGTTACAAGTTTAAAAACTTATTAATAGTCAATATAATCGCATCACTGCTTGATTTGTTAAACTCTACCATCATCTCCGCCATATAGAGAAAAAAATTAAAATTATGAATTATTTATTTTTGTACTGTGTAAAAAAATCGATAACTTACTTTTCTATAAGCAGATTGTATGCGTATTTACCAACTTAGCTATAACTATAAAAAAAAAGTGTACGTATGTGCCGTCTATTTCCATCATCCAATTGGCTCATGACGTAAAGGAATTAAATGAACTAATGTCCATTTATCTAACCGTTTATTTAATACATTATATTTTTTAATTTAAGCACTTTTATACTATTGCAACATAAACATGCTCGGACAAAGTTTTTTGGAAATTTGACTAAACAAGGTTGACATATCTAATATTTCACGTAATAGATTGTGTAAGAGCGAAAATTATCCTTCGTTCCGTATCAGTATTTGTAATTTTCAACAATATTAATATATGTTTCTTTTTAATACAGATTGAGAAGCCGGTGACAGAGGGTTTGTCTCACAAAACGCGTGACCATTGGGAAATCGACCGGTCGTCCTTAAAATTCGTAAGAAAATTAGGACATGGGCAATTCGGTGAAGTGTGGGAGGGACTGTGGAACAATACAACACCCGTAGCCGTAAAGACACTGAAATCCGGTACTATGGACCCCAAGGACTTCCTGGCCGAGGCACAGATTATGAAGAAACTGCGACATAGCAAACTCATCCAGCTGTACGCAGTGTGCACTCTCGAGGAACCAATATACATCATCACTGAACTTATGAAAAATGGATCTCTATTGGATTACTTACAAGGTTCGCAATTGAGCTTTGATCAATAAATCCGGGTAGAAATAATTTAATATCAATGAATTGCAATTCATCATCGTTGTCTTAGTATCCTCCCAAAGTTCTCCACAACAATTGAAATTGCATACATTTATTTATTTTTGTTGTACCTTTTTCACCGAAGAAATAATAAAAGTAATTAAATAACAGGTTCAAATTAAATTCACATTTATTTTTGTGCAGGTAAAGGTCGCTATTTGAAACTGCAACAGCTGATTGACATGGCCGCTCAAATCGCTGCTGGTATGGCGTACCTCGAATCACAAAACTATATACATCGAGATCTTGCGGCTAGAAATGTGCTAGTTGCAGATGCTAATATTGTCAAGATCGCAGATTTCGGCCTTGCCAGGCTTATCAAAGTAAGTTGAAATACTTTAAGGTTCATGTTTGTCTTATCACCAGATATAGTAAAATATCACTTAAAAACACTTTATGCTGCCAGAAATAGTAATTGATCACCAAAATTAAAACATCATTATAATGTGAAATTTTACCAAACATTTTACATTTTGCTATTCTATTAAACTTAATTACCACCAGAATTTTAAAGACATTTTAATTCCAATGTCTTGTTATTGTATTGTTTAGAATTCAACTTTCTTCCAGTACGACTTTTGCTAGACTTTTTTTATTAAAGTAAAACTCTGTACAAAAGTTACATTACGATTTTTGAAATTTTGAAACAAGAGAGCTTGGGTACCTAAATTATTCCCATAATTTAATTAGGTATTACTTGTCATGATTAATGTTTGTACTTCTTCGAAGTATGAGTATTTTCTACTTTGTAAGAGTAATATCTAATAAACGATATTCAGTAGGTATGGTTAAAAGTAGACTTGCAACGAATAGTATATTCGGCAGTATACCGAATACCGAATATTCGGCGAGGCCCCTGACCGAATAGCCGAATATTAGGCAAAAGTATTCGGCTGGATTTTAGCGCCAAAAACTTGTACAGACGTGAATTAAATTATGTACCTGTTTTATGTACCAATGACTACTTAATAAATGATTATATTATTAAATGATATTAAAAGAAATAAGAACCTTACCCTTCTAAATTTTGATTACCACAATAATTCAAATACATAAAATCCTCTATGTTTCCAATTCAGAAGATGATTATGTACCTGTGTTATGCACCAATGACTACTTAAATGATTATAACAGAAATGAAAATATGAATATATACGTAATCAATCGATTTTAATTTTTCATTTTACCAATTATTTCTCAATGACAAAATATATTATTTAAGTATTCGGTATTCGGCCGAATAATATGTAGATATTCGGTATTCGGCCGAATATAATAAAAGCAGCCGAATAGGCCGAATACCGAATAGTAACCGAATATTTGTTGCAAGTCTAGTTAAAAGTATGAGGTCGAAACTTTTAGTACTAAAAGAAGTGCGCTTCTTTTAGTACTAGAAGTTTCGACCTATTATAATATTGAAGAATATTGCGATATTCAAGAAAAAAAGCAACATAAGCATAAGATCAACAAAATATATACCTATTATGCTTTACATGATTTAAGTCGCGTTGACTCTATGTATAATACATATTAACTTTCTTAACCGCTTAAATAAATGCATATATTCAAAGACATTCAATTAAAAAGCAATTTGCTGATAACAACAATGAATCGTAAAATAGGTGAGGTCAAAAAAGTACCCCCATGTCCAGTCACGTAAGAACGTTCACTTGTTAATATTAGATTAATTATAAATGATTGTAAAGTAACGTTAGTATATATTTCGCAATAACAATTTTATGTTTCACGCTGAAAACGAAGAAAATATATTTATTATTAGAATGCCCTAAAGTAGTTTTTTGTTCTGTTTTTATGGTTACAAACGATAATATATGTTTAAGTATACTGATCTAATAGCCGAAATTTAAGGACTATTAAATATATTTCTAATGGGCATTTATGTTTTAAAATCGCCAGTGTATGCGGCTTGCTTCGTCCTTTCTATATGAAAATAAATATTTTTTATTGCATTAAAATTATAAATAATATAAATAGTTACTAATACTAATTATATTATGCTTAAATTTAGTTTTTAGGTGATATTGGAAGAGAATGTTAAGCGTGTTGTATTATTATACAACATTATATACAACGTTATTATATTTAACAGGAGGATGAATACGAGGCGCGCGTGGGAGCCCGTTTCCCCATTAAATGGACGGCCCCGGAGGCCGCTAACTACAGCAAGTTCTCTATAAAGTCTGACGTTTGGTCTTTCGGTATACTACTAACAGAGCTTGTCACTTACGGCCGAATACCTTATCCGGGTAAGTTTATAATTCTAAAATACTCTTTAAAACATACGGTTTATTATATTATATAAATAGCTGACCCGCACAACTTCGTTTGTCTTAAAAGGAATTGATTTTCTCCGTTTATGCAACATTTTTCATTGATGCTCCTGTTGGTTGTAGCATAATGATACCTATAACCTTCCTCGATAAATGGGCTGTGCTATGTCGCACGCAAAGAAACTTTAATTCGACTAGTAGTTGCTGGGAATAGTACGTTCAACCAAACAAACTCTCCAGCTTTCTAATATTCGTATAGATTATAATAATCTCAACTTTTTTTCTGGATCAAAAGCACCATGCCCTTTAGTGTACCCACGACAACGTGTATGCTAAATTACATAATAATCAGTTAAGGCGTGAAAGTAACTAACAAATTGTTTTCTAAACACTTTTAGTCTTCTATATGTTATTATGTTCTCAGGCATGACAAACGCTGAAGTACTGCACCAAGTAGAGCACGGCTACCGAATGCCGTGCCCACAGAACTGTCCTGCAGCACTGTACGAGATTATGCTCGAGTGTTGGAATAAGGACCCGCTCAAGAGACCCACTTTTGAGACCTTACAATGGAAGCTCGAGGACTTTTTCACAATGGACAACTCTGAATATAAGGAGGCATCAGCCTGCTGAGCCCGGCCTTCCCTGCCGCCCCACCGACACGCACACTCGCATCACGTAAGTACTAGCATACATTACTACAAGTGGTATGCGGCAACTGTATCTAAATACAGGGTCACCGGGTAAGTCGACCTAACTAAATAATATAAGTTATATAAAAAAAGCAAAATGTCGGCATTTTTTATAAAAAATCTTAAAAGCCCAATACCTTGAAAGTGGTTAGGTTTGGGATATAGTTTTTCGTAGTGAAATCTATCAGAAATGATTGCAGCTACAGCCCCTTAAAGTATTAAGGTCGAATTACCCAGTAACCTTGTATAATCACCATTTAATGTTAGCTAAACCAATACATACTGAACAGATAACAAATATTATTTGGTATTGCCACTGTTTATTTTATTTATTTATTTTATAACAATTTGTTTAACAATATAAGTTAAAAAGTTTTATTTTGTCAATAACAGGTTTAATTCGACTTCTTAATCATTATTGAAAAAAAAAATTAAGAACTAAGTGCTAAATTGTGCATTCTGGTTATGGTTTTGTCGACTTCAATAATAAATAAAATACTTACGTTGTATTTTTATATACTCGATGCATATTTACCTCAAAAAAAAAAGTTTTGTTATCAACAGAAACAAGTCATTCTACATAGTACGAACTAGGAGTAACTAACGAACGTTTAATATTTTTCCAGACTCCAGGGCTGTACCACATGCCGCCCGATCTACACATGCTGCACAACAGCGCATCGATGCAATATCTCCATATGCATGCGCTCCCCACTAATATAGGGCAGATGCATGCGCTACCATCTACCATGGGTCAGGTACATGCGCTCCCTACGAACGTGAGTCAGGTGCACGCACTCCCCACTAACATGGGGCAGATGCACGCACTTCCCACGAACATAGGGCAAATGCACGCACTCCCCGCGAACATGGGGCAGATGCATGCACTCCCTACGAACATGGGGCAGATGCAAGCAGTCCCTACGAACATGGGGCAGATGCACGCACTGCCCTCCAACCTGGGGCAGGTGCACGCTCTTCCTACCAGCCTGGGGCAGATGCAGGCGGCGCACCAGGCCAGCATTGCGGCGCAGCAGCAAGCCTCCCTGCGCGCCGCGCCGCTGTGCCAGCACCACGCGCGACACAAGCACTACCGCGCGACCTAGGCGCCACCGCCGCACTGCTCCTCGCCACTCATCGCCCTGGGGCTACCTGACCGGACAGTTGCCAGGAAATCGATCGGCAGCAAAGCGTTAACGGGAAGGGCAAGGGTATAGTCTGCACCGCGTCTCGCGCTCGTTGACGATGCGAGGATGCAGGAGCCAGTTCGACTACTAGAATGGATCCGTCGACCCGACCTACGCCTTCCGGTACGCTTTGTAGAAGAAGAAACTTCAATCGAGAGAGTTGGTGATTTTAAGAATAACTTTAGCGTCCGGCGTCAATGCTAACAGCGATGTGCAGGATACACATCTTCCGAATACTACATTCCCTTATTTATTGATTGACGGAGAGCAACACTCCGATACCCGGATCCGTCTACATAAAATCTGTTACTTACTAACAGATCGAATGATTACTTTGAGCTCATTGGGAGAGGTCATGATTTTATTTTTGCAAGATAAAGCGAGTTCAACTTATGTACACGAAGATGAAGAGCGACGTAGACGTAATTCTATTACTCCTCGATCGGGGATAAGTTTAATTAGACTGTCTACAATTTCCTAAATGTATTTAGCCATAGGTTAACTTTAGCGGTTTTTTCAAGTATTAAATAAGCCTCTATATAGGTCTTAACTTGCAATGCTAATCAGAAAAATTGAAATGGAATAAGTCTGTGCCGTTTTGTTTATCATACTACATCTCATTTGGGCAATAACATGAGTAACATATCAGTGCTTCGTACGCTTAAAATCGATACTGATTAGCTATTGCTGCGGTTTGGCTCGTGCCATCATTTCTCTTGCAATTAAATAAAATATGCTCTCTGCTTTACTGCATTTGGAAACAATGTATAAATATTAATTAAGAATAAACATTTCTGATTTACAAAATCCAACGTAGTTGATATCAGTTTTGAGGTTAGAGGCTATATCACAAAATGGTTAGGTGTTTATAGTGATGTTGGAATGCAAGGGGCGATGCGTGTGGAAGCAGTGTGCCGGTGAGTGCAGAGCGTCATTGCAGCGGCGACACGTGCAGGTGCGTGTGTGTCACAGGAGGAACTTTAGGCTCGGCAGGGATCTATATCGCAAATGAAGCGATATTTTGCAAAGAATTTGTTTTGAAGAGGCGCATTATGAATAGGTATTCTCACCTTCGTATACCATGTTTAGTAGAATAACGAAGTTGGTGATAGATGCCAAATAATCCTAATAAAGAACTGAATTTTTATATACATAATTAATTGTTCTGAGGGTATTTAGACGTTAGGATTTAATTTAAGCTGTTCTAAAACATAATGGAAAGCTATTCTTATTGTTTATATAATATGCGCAACCACGAACTTTTTACATTTGTTATCTCACGGAGTTTAGTTGTCGTAATCATTTCAAATATTTATTGTCATGCTCAATCAAGAAAGTTAATTATTTTATTTGATTATACAAAATATTTGTCTGATATTTTATTTGTGCCAAGACTTTTAGTTTAAGTGGAAGTTTAAAGTAGCCACATTGTAATCTAAATTGTATCACCACAAACTAATTATGTATTTAACCACTTATTTTAAAACTAAGGTATGATTGGCCTAAGTAAATAAGTATTTTTGAATGTGTAAGTTTTGTATCCTAACTTGATAGAATAACTTAGTATGTATACTAGATGTTTTCAATGATAATAATATCAAAACTTAATGTTCCCATTTGTTAAAACTGCACATTTTATAGAAAATGTCACAGTTGTTGTGCAATATCTACTTTTCTGTTTTCGAACCCGGTGCTTAGTATATTTTATATGCTATAAAAGATAACTAATTGTGTACACTTACATCCTCAGTACATTTAAAAACACTGTCGATGTAAGTTTTCGAAACGGTTGTTTTAATCAATCCTAAATATGAATGTAAATCACTAATACCATGTGGTATGTTGGTAAATTAATATTACACGATTTGATTTTGTGAACGATACCAAATTTTTTCAAATGGTAATAGAGTGATATTAGTATGTTGGTACTACGTGCAGTGTGTTCTATATTCAAAGTCCACCGACTCGATCATTCCAGTTGGATCAAGGCAGCAATACAATACAAAACAGGTGTTATATAAAAATAGGAAAAATAACTGTCGCACAAATTTATATCGTAATCTATTTATTTGTATTTGATCGCATTGCATTTGTCCGTCACAACAATTTTACCTACTGATAACGAATGATAGGTTTTTGTGTATTGAGTAGACGGAGTCACAAGCGTCTTGTACGCTTGTTCTCGTTATCAGATGATATGTTCTGCACTGTGGATAGAGCACATATATATCTATCTAAGATGAAAAATTATTTAATCTCCACATCAATTGTATAAAAACAAAGAGTTATCATGAACAAGACTATGGAAATGTATCGTCATCAAGTATTACGTAATAATGCCAGTCGTACAATTTCATTGAAGTTTATTTCAGTGGTACTGTTTACTCACTTGTATTATTTTCTATAATTTATTTCTTATTCTAATTCATTTAGTTTTAGCTGTATAATACGCTTTAGGCTTTTTGCTTAATTGAAATGGCTAAGTCCTCCTTTTATGTATGTACATGTACGGCAATATCATCAATGTATTCGTTACTTTTAATTATTAGTTAGCCAATTTTAAGTATTTTCATATAAATATTCGCCATCACAATTATGAAAGAGATCAATAGAACGAATAGTATAAGCTATGTGAATGATGTATGTTAGACATAAATATTTAACTAGAATTTATTTAGTAACTGTTGCTGTGTTACACTTTACATTTATACTTCGGTTTACGGTACTGTACAACTGTACCAGGTGTAAGTGTTTCGATTATAGGGTGAAGTCATAAATTTCAAGTGCGACTGATGGTAGTTGATACTGTTTGACATGTGAACTAAGGTCTTATTACCTCCGAGTATCAATTAAATCTATTTTAGTGTATTCTCGTGTGCCAGTTGGTTACACTGCCATAACCTTAGCGAATTGTCACCCTAAACCATCATAGTTAAATGTTATTTCTCTTTAGATGTTTCATATTCAGCCTTTTTGATAAAGATCCTTTATGACAGTGTAACTGTAATACTGGTTTTAAGTACGGTTATTAAATTACTATACTTCACACTTATTTGTAAAAAAAAATTAACACAACAATAAATATAAATGTGAAATATTTTTTGTTTTATTTACAAATCTCATCATCATTAATAAAAGACATTTTAATTCAATCTATTATGTTATTTAACTTATTGCATACAATTTTTATTCTATTTTTATATTCAGATGTGAAAATATTTTCTTTTACACTACAAAGTAACGACGCGTCTGTCTCCAATCTTCTTACTATCCCTTCTAGTTCATTAATGTTTAATTTAGCTTTCTTGCAGGCAGGCTCTGCGTCAGACTCCGGTTCGAACAGTGAGTCAATATCTATCAAATCAAAGTTATTGCTCAAGGTATGTTGCAAGCACACTGATCCAGAATCTCTAAAATCATCACCTTGTTCAATGCATTTGTGACAATACTTGAAATCCATCGTGTACTCTAATTGTTTCTTCAACGTCGTGTTGCCGTTTTTCATCACCTTGCCATGTTTTATGAAGTAAGTCCAGGCTTCTTTGAGCGATTCGTCTTTATTTATGGCGTGATACACTATTCTATGCAAACTATTATTTTCATACTGCCGTAACGTATTATATAATTTGTTCTTTACTATACATTCTGTGTTTTCAAATAATGCGCCAAAAGTTTGCGTGAGAATTGTGTCCGCCGTATGTTTATTCATATCGTTAGGTACGAAATTTGCTAATTTACATAGAATATCAATAAGTAGTAAATTTAATTCTGTACATCCTTCTTGTACGACATTGAATATAATATGAAGCACCTAAAATTGGAAATCACTAAATTATAAGGTATTCTAACTAAAGAAGAACGACAGATCCTTAACACCTATCAGAGGAATGCTTATGAGATTTATACTGCTTTTAAAGTGAATCATCCTCACTATTTTCATGTAATTATTTATATTTTTAGAACTTTGCTACAAGTATATAAATTCTTCTAAAAAAATTGTAACAACTGTGATAGCTATACGTTCAAGTGTTTTCTAAACTTGCCACGCATAAAATATAAAGTGTACATAAAAACGATATGTTAAAATTGATATTTACGAATTATCTTACTAGCGTATTTAGCAGCTAAAAACAAACATTACTTTATTAACGTTGACTGTATCTGTATAGATTAGACGAAGTAATAAAGGAATGCATTATTTAAATCAATTTATTTATGAAATATACTAATAATTTTTGTTCAAATCGATTAGTATCCTTATATCCTTTAGGAATAACCTACCATTGTTTACCATAATGGCAACAGATCGATTGATGTTAGCGCTCCCCACCCGTGGTACAACCGCTATGTTCAACTGGTTGTAAGACGGGTAAGTAAAGCTATCCATAGTCAGACTGAGAGAATTTTTCTTTCTGCAATTTATTTATGACCCGTAGTCAAACTGAGGGGCTATTGTGTATTGTAAAAAATCCATGGTAGAAGAATGATGATGACTGATACCATGAAGATACCGATACCGGTAAAAAAAGAAATTAGGTAATGTGGAATTTATAAGGGCAACAATTGCTTTACTTAATTTGTTCTATTCTATAAAGTTTGTGATGGCTAGTGTAGAAAGTAGGTGCAAGCAATGTTCACCCTGATGCACTTCACAGAATCATATTATTTTTTATTTTCGCAATCAGCGTCATTTTAAGACACCAAAAAAACACGTTTTCCTGAGAAATTTGATTAGGCGAAAAATTGCTTGCAACTGTTTTTTGTAATCAATACGTGTTTTTCACCATATAAATATAGAAATATATTTTTGACCTATTTTGCCGGCTACTATTCCGATGGTAGACACTAAAAAATACTAAGTATGTTCCATTGCTTTTCTTTGCTTTTACCGATTTTGTTAATGTGACAATATCAAACGAGGTTCCAATCAATTTCAGTTCAGAAAACAATAATAGATAACCTTTTTACCTTTATGTTAGTTGATCCATGGATAAAGGTATATTTCCGTGGTACAACTAGTTGGACCATGGGTAAACCTACTTTCCAATATTGGACTACTGATACATACACTTACCCGTAGTCCAACCCATTGGACCACGGGTAAACTTACTTCCCCGTGGTACAACAGGTTTGACCATGGATAGTTTTACTTACCCGTGGTACAACCAGTTGGACATAGCGGTTTGACCACGGGTCGAGAGCGGATGTTAGAGAATGTCACGAGCGGTTTTGTCCGGAGCAATGCTAGGTGCAAACCTTTTACGTATTTTTGTAGTAGTAACTTCAATTGTTGTACTAGGAGATTCCCAGGGCGGTACAAAAGTCCCATATAAGTCTGCCATAAAGCATGTTTTTTGCTTATTTTAATAAAACAGAACAATTACCAAACCTAAAAGGGTTTGTGTACATTCCCAAGATGAAATTTGAATGAATTTGGATACATGAAACACTGCCTGTTTCTGAGACTTGCTTATCTGAATCGTTCGTATTTATACACTATTTAAGTCTGGATAGTTTCAGTTGAAGAGTTGTCATTTTCGGAGACTGCCGGCGGACTTATAGACCGTTTGTATTGTATATTTAGCTAAGTGCATAGTAGTAGTAGTAACAGCATTGTAACAATTATAGTGATTAAACGTCTGCGAATAAGAAATATTTAAATCCGTTTTTTGCAGCTGGATTATCCGAATCGACCTACTACGAGTAGATTAACAAACATGATAATTTCAATAGTGTCACTAGACAACTAGTGATGTCACTAGTTGAAGTGGTCTAATTTTGTTACAATTTTGCTATATTATACTTGCATTCTAATGAATATGGGACAAGAGTGCAAACATTCTTATCTCCCTAATGCGACAGCAGCAGATGTTCAATTCTATGTAAGAAACATGTTCGTCATGAACAATTTTTTTACATTTCTAAAAAAGAACTACATACGCCTATATACCCAATGGGTCACCTGCCAAAAGGCAATGGTAGAAAAGGATTGCTTCTAGGGATGAACTAGAAAGTTCGAGCTTGTGGCCGAAAAACATTGCGCCTGTCGGTAGGTAAAGCTAGCCTCGCATTGTAATATAAATAAAGAGATGAATATGTACTTGGATTGCATTCATCGCTACTACGTAACCGGCCTCTTATCGCAAAGATAAACTATAATTGGTGATTTTAAGATCTAATAAAAACCACGGAAAATTTACCTTGACAACATGAACACTGTTTCCATCAAAAATATGTTCCACAGATTCCGTCAAAGCGACTAAAGCTTCGATGTACTTGTAAAACCATAAGGTTCCTTGATGTAACATTTTCATTGTTAGTTTCAACTTGTTTAGACAAGCCTTGCCCCATGCTTCTATTACAAAAAACTCCAATGCGTCATCTCGATTTGTGTGCGGGCAAGTACTCGCCATTACGATCAGCTTTATCTAAAAAAATCAAAATATGTATTTGCACAGTCTTAGGACATTGGAAAGTACCAACCAATGCAGAAGGCTCATTCCCGTCATAAAAGTTCGGTCTCAATACTTTACTACGAAATTACCTTTTATGACAGTTGTGAGATCGAAAGTTGATTGGAACTGAATTGAGACCGAACTTTTATTACTAGAATTGGTCTTTAGGAATGCGAAGAAGGAAAATATTCGATTTAAACGATCTAGTCAGATTTTTCAAGGGCTAGTGGAATTGTAAGTTTTCTGACGAAGATAACTTACTTAAAATAATAGATTAAGGTGGTTTACTTCAGAAACATCCAATCGCTTGTGACTTATATAAATATTTTACTCACGATATATGATTGTGTTAATGATTAAGAATAATAAAGATAATTATAGCTTACTACAGAATCTATTTTAATATTTTTATTAGATGCTAGTTTTTGTATTTGCGTTTGGAATTGTTCTAAAGTTTTCTCTTCAGCGTGACACTGTACTTCACTCGGAAGGTTTTTTATTTTTAAACAGCTCCATAAGTTCATGTTTCTCTCATCACTTATATTGAACATGTTATATATTTTCTTCTTATCTTCATTTGCCATTATTTCAAATAATGCTCCCATTGTGTGACTCAGATTAACTTTTTGAGGAGAATCTAAAAATAAAATGTTATTTTCTAGCTTCTGGTATATTTTACTCAGCGATACAACTTGAGCTAAAAGTAGTTGCCGGCTTGACATTCTAAAACAAATATTATTAGCATTACATTTGTAATGTACCCATCCCGTCACTGTAATAAACCAACCACAGAGTTGTAGTCCTAACACAAATTATCTAAAAACATGTTGCCAGACATATATATAAAGAGAATGGCTTTGTAAAGAATTTTAATGAATTTTGCACCCAATTTCGGCAAGCCTTTTCGGCAATCTAGACAAAATCTACACTAACGCAACCGAAACCGAAACAAAAAGCTTTTTATTATTAAAAAAGTACTTCTCACCCGGCCAATAGCACCCAAAGATTGGAAGTAAAAATTGCGCTCGTACAGTCAGTGCCGAGTAGAGCCTCGAGCATTCTCTTTTCCATAATGTTAATTTCTTCACTAATCATCATCGACGCTAAAGTGACCGTGTGCGTGAGCAAATGTTCGTACAAACCGTACGTCTGATAGTATCCATCAGTCACTTCGCATCTAAATATTAGACCCATATTGAACCAAATGTGACCTTAAAGTAAAATAATTCCATGTAAATAAAATTTTCATTTCCACCATATTTATAAAACTATCATTATATCTTATATACATATAAAGGAAGGTTACTTCCATTCTAATAAAGCTGATGATAAGTTATTAAACTAATAGTTAAAATGTAAATGAGGGTAGAATAAAATAATAATGATAAAATGTTCTCATAATTAAGTGCACATAACATAAGCTTCGCAGATGATTTTGTTTATTTTTGCATGTAAGCATTATTTATTGCATGTAAACATAGCATTCAGAAGTTATTACAAATAGGTGGTTCTACAAACTTCTACAATATTTCACAATAAAAAAAAAAAATTTGGCGTACATTATGTAGGTTATTTCGATCAATTAGGTTGGCAGCTCGCGTGGGACACTAGCGGCGGACACCTTGGTAAATAAGTACTCGCAATGTACATATTATGATGTACGCTCACAGATATGAATTTCCATTAAAATTATGAATAGCAATTTCTTAAAAGTAAAAAAAAATGTTTGATGTTTAAGATAGCGAAGTTTACACATAAGAAGCAAAACAATAGAGTAATTTAAATAATTACTGTAAAGACTATTATTCGTTTTTCTGCTCTCAAGTCTAACGGAAGCAAAGAGTGTGCACACAGTAACTTAAACGATATCGTTATTAAGCTTTACCGATATATACTTACAAAGAGGTAGGAAACCGTAAATAACGTTGATAAGCAAATGTTTCTGTAACTTTGCTAGTTGATCGCCCCCTTTCTGTAGTAATGATCTTATTGTTGATATAACTAATATTACTAACCCAAGTAGCTTGTCATCTTTCCTTATTGCATGTACGTCGTAGTTACATATACACTGCAGATAAAATAAAGAAAAAGTTAGATGCCCACCCAGGACAAATAATTGTGGCGAGCACAATTATTTTGTTCTGTGTATGAGTGTGTATTTGGAAATACACAAGTATGTACTATAACGAGTGTGAGATTTGTCAAGTTATTATTATTATTATTAGAAATGCCACGAATAGTGATTTGCCCGAATACCGAATATTCGGCGAGCGTCTTGACCGAAGCGCCGAATATTCGGCAACACTTAGTACCTTTCGCGGGTTTAAACCTGAATCAGTAAAATGATCAGCAAACGCAAAACAATATCCTAACCTAACAGAATTTGTTAAGATTTATTTATCATCTCCCGGAAGCAGTATATACAGTGAGCGGCTATTTTCTGAAGCAGGTATAATTTATAAGGAAAAGCACGATTATTTTACCAAATTTTTATTTTACCAAAAACTTATCATAGTTGATAGGACCCGCTATCAACTATGATAAGTTTTTGGTAAAATAAAAATCTTTGTAATATTATGCTTTCTTTTTTTCGTAATTTACGATTCGGTGTTCGGCCGAATAGTTCGGCAAAATCGGAATATTAGAATGGTGGAAAAAATTGGCCGAATACCGAATAGTTGCCGAATATTGGTGGCATCTCTAATTATTATTATTATGGCGTCCTCGTATGAATTAATAATTCATCATTTTGTCACTAATGAGGTGTTCAAGTAACAAATGCATAATTTGTATGAGAACGTTTTACTATGACTGTATGCAATTAACTACAAAAACTAATTGTTTCAATATTTCCCTCTATTCCCACGCAGACTATAAACGCAGAATTTGTAAATGTGTGTGAAATGGCGTGTTTGATACCTAACTAATATCCATCTAGAGGAAAGTTAGTTAGGTATATCATAAATCAGGCAGATCTATATTAGAACTACAAATAAAATAATTGCAATAAGTACAACTTCTTTAAAGTTAATTATAAAAAATTAATAGGGTAATTCGGTCGGAAGTTCTTCTATTGAGACCAGTGCAAGACAGTGGTTTTAATAGTTGGTACAGAGACCTAGCATATACATATACAGATCAACATTCATCACACAAACAACGACGATAAAAAAAGGTTAATTAGGGTAATTATTACGATCATAAACAAAATCTTAAAATGCAGAGACCTTGACAATATTTTTTTACAGATTGCGATGTGCAGTGGTGAAAGACCGAGGAATATATTGGTAGTCATTTTTATTTTGTTTTAAATTTCGTTCTACTTAGTTAGTTGTATAAAATAGATAACTTTCGAAGAACTACTACGAAGTACAAACCTGTAACATCTTATTATCATATAAAAGTTCGACCAGCAGGACGTTCAACGGCGATAAGACATTGCTGTTGAATAGACTTATAAACTGCGGAGACTTTCCACCTATTGTTTGCAAATAAGCTTCATTATTTCTGAAACAAAAATAAAAACAACTTTATTGTAACCGTTAGAAAATTCTCCATAACACTAATACAGTTTCTACCATAGCAAAACTCTAACAAAAATCGTAAATAACCGTTATATTTTTCTACAATGTATTATACAGTATTTTATATGTTGTATAAAATGTAAAATTGATAAATTCATGTTATGTCCAGCCTTTTCACGAAATGGCCGTACACCTCTATTAACATATAATCAACCTGTCATTGTTTTCCTTTGCACTTACAGTACGCGCTATATAACTTTGCGCCAACGAAGTTCGCGCGAGTAGCGCCGCAAAACACAACTTTAGGTATCGGAAGGGACGGAGGGGTAAGTCCTATGCATCGGAAGAGGGGATAGTGGGTGGGGGCACGTGGCCGCCAATGCGTTGCACTGCTGGTCAGTCGTGCATCTCACTCACGCATTAAACAATTTCACTGCTTTGCTCTAAAATACCTACCGTTATGAACATAATTGTTTTAGTTTCTAAAAATATTGTTATTATTTGTTTTATTTATGTTTGTAATCTGCTTTGTTTGCCTTTGTTATTATTGTAGGCTTTACATGCGTTTCTCAAAATACCTAGACGAAACTCCGTATTAAAAAGGCACAAACATAGTTTTTAATTTAGGCACTACTTAAAAGCAGGGCTATTTAAAAGCAGAATCACCACAAGGAGTAAAAACCAATTACCTTCGTTTAACAAACTGCGGAAGCTATAGGTGTGAATGTAAGCACTGCACAAAATTATACCTAATGAAGGAAAAAATGTGAATTCGCTCTAATATTTCGAACGCCTGGTATAAAATTTAATGTAGTTAATTCCTACTTCCTGCCTGCCTTTTGGATCTGCTGCTATTATTGATATAATAAAATAATTTTAGTTATTTGCAGGCTTAATAGAATAAGTATTGAACATAATTCTAGAAGTGTCCATTTATTGATACGTATGATCCTGTGTGTACGTCGGTTATCGCGGTAAAAAGAATTTTAAAAATCGGTTCAGTGGTTAAGGCGTGAAAGAGTAACAAATAAACTCACTTTCACGTAATAATTAATATAAGTATGGATGTGCTCGTGTAACTACTCCGGAGTTGTATTTTCCTTGTTTGCCACTTCAGTATTTAAAACATTCACGTTAACCTTTCGGAAATAGATATATCATATATTTTTACTATCCCCTTTTTTTCTGTGCGGACATCCCCCCGGATACCGGTTATGTCGGACTCGAACTGACAAAAACCGCACGCCATCGGATAGCAGTAGCCAGGGAATCATGTGTACGTAAAAAAGGAAAGCCCTGATACGCCGATGTGCCTCGGGCCATCTACGGCTTATAGATAACCCCCTCCTGTGTGGGTACCCCGATGTTCCCTTCGTGCCGCCACCCTGGCCTGCTTCTGCTAGGGTGATAGATGGCCTCACCTGTCCCCCCAGGCCTGCGCTTCTGGCGGACGGAGGTCGTTCTGCTACCAACAGCGCCTGAGCCGTCTGTGGTACTCGGCCCGTTCCCGAACCTGGCGGACGGGGAGAGTACTAAACCTCTCCCGGTCCCGTTCCGCCATAACATCGTAAGCATAACTTCCTCGAATGAGACGGCGGAGACCACCGTCGCCCAGGAACGCCTGCAACTCAGGGTTCACAAGCGCGTTGCCGGCCTTTAAGATTGCTGATTAAATAAATATGTATGTTCTATGCTTATAAAGAAATTGCCTGCTTGTGTGTTTGAATGAGAAGAATCCCAAGGTTTAGGTCAATCCTAAAAACCATTTATAAAATTAGAAATTGCTGGTGTCAGCATTTATATGCATAAATGTAAAAAAAAATAACTTACAAGTTAACAAATAATAGCAATTCCATGATACTGTCATAGTCCTTATTCACAGCATGCTTGAAAATAATGCACACTCTTTGTAATATTTTGAGAGTAAAACTGCTTACTTTAAGACATCTAAGAATCACTTTTTGCTCTTGATTTTCCTGTAAAAATAAACAACACTTCTGTGATCATAAAAAAATGTACTATGGCAACTTCCACTTTCCATTTGACCAATTCTCTTAAATAGCAAAAACACTCTTGATCAAGAGTTTCTAAGAACTAAATCAAAATCAGTCCATATGTTTAGAAGCTATTCCTATTATTCTGGATTCCACAAACAGACATACATAAACTTGTTTCAGTGGTTTAAAACAACATAGTAGATGCTACTAGATGCTAACATAAATGTAAATAAGAAGTTAAAAAGACTTGGTGTTTTTACATTGCCACCTTATTAAGATACAAAAATGAAATACCTCTAAGGCTGTCTTTATAGTGTTTGTGACCATGGTACACAATATTTTAGTGCAGTCACTATAGATTTTTTTGTCCATAAGAGTACTTGAATATTTTTCACAAATCATGGTGTAAGCCTTCCACTGTTCAGCCATAGTTTTGACATCAAGACTTTGTACTATTTCACCTATTTTTAAATTGATACCTAAAGCTGTTGAAATGAACAAAATATACATTTGGTTAGTAATTTAAATTATATGTGTATGACAGTAAAATGGTAGACAATACATAATATTTAAGGAAGTAAGAAGGAAGGAATACTATATAAGGTAGCTATAACACATGCTGAACTAATAATAAAGATAGTGGCATAAGTACAGATTGATGATAGACATCTCACACACAATGCCATCTAGTTTCAAACTAATCAGAGCTTGTACTATGAAAGCCGGATAGCTAACTGATAGAATACTTTTTTTTTATAAATATTTTGTAAATAATAAACACTTTACATAGGAAACACCCAAACTTCGAAACAAATATTTGCAGATCATACAAACATTTAGTATGACCCTGGAATCGAACCCAAGATATCAGCTTAACAAGGCATATGCTACCACTGCACCACCGTGGCAGAATACATTGATACTTTCTATATTATTATGTACTTAGAATAGAACTGTACAATAATTCTTTAGAATGTTTTATTAACAGCCAGGATTTATTATATATCCAATGTCTCCAATTTTTTTCTGATTATTTTCATTGAGGGTTTCAAGACAGTTGAATTTTCCTGGGACTTCCCGAGTGTCATAACTCGGTGTGGTTGTGGGTCACTGCTGTTGATCCAGGTTGATACAGGACTTAATGGTGGGCTTGTGGAAGGGATTAGTAGTTACAGTCAAGAAAACCAAAAAGTCAATTGAATTTAACACAAAGAAAATTCACATTATTCAATTCAATTCAATTTATTTATTTCGGACTATTACATCCATATAGTGTATTATAGATGAAACATTTTTTTTAGTTTTTTTGTTACATCACTTCCATTTAATTTCTTTTATATAAGGGTATTTTATTTAAACAACAAAAACTATGTGTTGTTAAAAAACTATGACTTCTCATGCAATTTAATAAAAAGCTAAAATAAATGAATAAAAGGTTACCTTCAATCAGAATATCTATTTCTTCATGCTCAGTGAGATCAAAAACATAGTGTTTTTCCAATGCCATGAGGTATGTCAGTTGCAGTTCATGGCAAGATCTAAATAGATCTTTTATAGACTTCTCCACCATTTGCAACTGATTCCCATAGACTGATTCACTGCAAAAAAGATGTATCATATTATATTTTGGTGGCCTGTAGGATCCAGTGGTAGATGATCCTAACTGTTAAGCCAGAGGTTTAAGTCCTACCCAGGCCCTGTTATTATTGTTATTTGATGTTGACTGATCAGTTCGGTATGTACATTTTTCAACTTATTAACTTTTTGATCATGTGGATGATACAAATACACAAGCATTGCGTTAAAGTGTGGATGTACAGCAAACAACTATGGTGAACAGTCTCACAATCCAACATAGAGACCACACAACATAAAAAAAATGCTACCATTGTTACTAGTGGTTTGTGACTAGCAAACAAGTGCACAATGAACTGAAGATGCCTACTGTTATGGGGGAAATAACTAGATAAACTAAGGCATACAGAGATAGAATAGTAAACCACCCAAATATACTGACCTAATTGCTTATGGACACCAGTCTGAAAATACATCAACTAAAGCTCAGAATCCCTGAATATAAAGTGATAAGAGCACATTAAACTAGAATAAGGTACAACACTGGTTGCATCCATGTACACGACATTTTTTTTTTGTTTTATATTTTATTGTGTTACACTGTTCATTCCAAGTAACAACAGGTTAGTATGAAAAAAAGCTCATTTAAGCTAGTTTAATAATAAGTAAATAACTTTGAGAAATGTAAAGTCTTTTGTGGTGACTGCTTAAGCCACTATGCCATCCGTATAGTCAGTTTAACTTTAAATCAGTGATGGGGTAGAGCACTCAACAGGATCAATCCAGTAGTCCGTGCGGATGTGTTGACAGATGTGTCAGATGTCACAACTCTGATGTACTACCGGGTAATGTTTTAAGTTAATGTCCTTACCATTTCTTCTATTGAATTAAAACTCACCTGTCTTTACAGTGGGCAAAAACCAACATAACAATTTGCCCAGTGACAGTTGGAAATGTTTTCATAGAACAACATGACATTGATATTGTATGAATTATGTTCTTTATCAAGGCAGATAACAACTGGAGCATTGATGCAGCATCACCCATGTATTCTATTACCTTATTGATGTTTATGTATGTTTGAGACAGCAATGTTGTAATCAAATCTAAACTCTAAAATGAAATTATGTTTTATTAATTAATGTAATATGTATTTAAATACAGTAGAGATTACAATTAAGAAATGTAGAAAGGGAATTAAACTGTCACCAAGTACCCTTAATTCCCTGGAGCATTTGTTATTGTTTCTTAAACTGCATATGCTACTGTACTTACAGATATCTATAGTATTACTTGATTTGGCTAAAATTTCCTTTTCCGTACATCGATTTTGGGGCTGAAATTTTTTTTCAGGATATATTACAATATTATAAGCACACACGTAAAAGTTTCAACACGCGGAGACGCATAATTTTTGAACAAAAAAATATTGAAAATCAATTATTTTTGCAATTCTTCTGTCAATATTACACAATTAATGACAAGCTTTACCAAAGATTATATAAAATTCTCATCACGAAACGTTTCGTTTCATGTATGGTTAAGTTGTCATACGTTCCGTAACATTTTATTTTACATAAATTTACGTAAATAATTATATTTTGTACTCATTTAAATAGTTTTCATGCACACATATATTTAAGAGTTTATATATATTAAATTACAGCATTATTTTCATTACAAGCTATTAAAATGTGCAGTGTTTACCGTCTTTAGCCGACTTGTGGAACGAAACGTAAAACTCCGTCCTGCAACGAGTTGTCATACGTTCAGGAACATTTTATTTTAAATAAATTTACGTAAATAATTATATTTTGTACTCATTTAAATAGTTTTCATGCACACATATTTAAAAGTTTTTATATGTGAAATTACTGCATTACTTTCATTACAAGCTATTAAAATTAAAAATTAAATGTGTAGTGTTTACCGTCTGTAGCAGACTAATGGAACGAAACTTAAAAATCCTTTCTGAAACGTCTCCGGCGCTGCGGGAAATGCAGCCTCTACGCCCTTGCGTAACAAATCGTAGGCATCCGTCCTCGCCTCCGCAGCTTCGGCTTGCTGGTCGCCTTCGGCGACCAGCCTCAGCCGCTCCGGCTCGTCCGATGCCTGCGATTTGTTACAGCGGGCGGAGGCTGCTCTCCCTACGCGCCTCCGGTTCTATAAAAACACTCTAGGGGTAGGACAGAGTCGTACCACGTGGAGTCGGGGTCAATCAATTCGGTTCTGTGACATAAGTTGAACCTAACCTAAATTATTTGTTATCTGCCCTAACAGGTACTGTCATGCTATAATTTATCATATATAAACTGTTAAATATATGTGTGCATGAAAACTATTGAAATGAGTACAAAATTTAATTATTTACTTAAATTTATGTAAAATAAAATGTTACGGAACGTATGACAACTTAACCATAGATGAAACGAAACGTTCCGTGATGAGAATTTTATATAATCTATGGTAAAGCTTGTCATTAATAGTGTAATATTGACAGAAGAATTGCAAAAATAATTGATTTTCAATATTTTTTTGTTCAAAAACTACGCGTCTCCGCGTGTTGAAACTTTTACGTGTGTGCTTATAATAGTGTAATATATCCTGAAAAAAAATTTCAGCCCCAAACTCGATGTACGGAAAAGGAAAGTTGAGCCCTTGATTTAAATAACTTTAGCCACCTCCCAGTATTCTCATCAAATGCACCTAATTGAACTAACTGAAATAAACTGTACAATGCGTTACCTGGGAAATACAGGAGCTGCAATCTTTTAATAGACTAGAAAAGTATTCAGAAAAAGCAGACCTTCCTATCTCTTTGCGAACGTTATTGAAAGCCAGTTTGGTATTCGATACTAGTGATTCATATGTGACAGTATCCATCTGAGACGAAAAATAGTAAAAGTTAAGAAAATAATATGATTATATGTGGTAATTTCATTTAGCAAAATAGATTTCTAAAAGGATACAATCGTAGAATCAGCATCAGGACTGTTGCAAAATATATCAGTGCTTTCAGATAAAAAATCCGAACTTTGTGAGTTATCCATTATTGAAGGTAATAAATAAATTTCAGGAAGCACAGCATAAATAAGAACTCATAGCATAAATTGCTTTAAAGTTTCATGTCCCGCGTAAAACAAAGTGTCAAATCCAATATTCAAAACAGAGTAAAAAGTAGTGTTGCCAGCGCTGTCGTACCTAAAAAACAAATTTACTAAAATGACCTAAAGGGTAAAAGGTAAAAGGGTAAAATATTCAATTCCTGAGAGGCAGTACAAAATGCCTTTGAAGAGTTTGTTGCCTCCCGTCCAGCTGATTTTTACAAGAAGGGCATCAATAAACTGCCAATGCGTTGGCAAAGATGCGTCGATTGCATGGGTGATTACTTCGAATAACAGAAATAAACAAGTTTGAAAAATAAGTACTTTCACTTATTGCATACAAAACGGTCATTTCATAGGTAAAGACCCAATATTTATTTGTCAGAATATTGTTGAGGTACAGGTGTTAGACATAATATGACATCCATAATATTCTGCTATTTCCAGCGTACAAATATTTCCAGGAAGGATTAGTAAATACAATGTCAAGAATTATTATATACAATGTTAAAAAAGATTAAATAATATGTCAAGTATTATTAAATATACTTGAGGAATATAAAATACAATCATGTACAAATGGATCCCCAGGAGCCTTAATAAAACCACTGACTCTTAACAACTAGTTTTATTTATCACTAGGTTACACTTCACACAATAGGTAAAAGGATGTTCGTTCAATACAAAGAAATCAAATCAATTTATGTTGATTGCGGTAACGAAACCATAACGCGATTTAGCAAAACGGCACAGCGACATCTATCGAAGAGCAATGTAACATATTTCAATTTATACATTCCGCCCACCAAGGACATATTAATAAAACTATGTCCTTAATAATGTAAAATAACTGATTCCGCCCACCATGAGGTAAAGGGGATTGGTAAACAAAACTAATGAAATCCTCCCACCATGAGGTCAAGGGGGATATGTGGTAAGACTTACGACTACAAGCTATACTACTGAAACTTACAACTAGATTATCAATCTGCTATTGGCAAAACACACAATTTATTTGTTGGCCGTTTAAAAACAGAATCCTTGCATTTCAAAGTTACGACTCTAGTGATTCCGTCCGAACCCGGGTGTTTTAATAAAACCCTACCGAGCAACCACCTACAAGGAGGCAGATTGTCTTCCTTGATCAGAACCACATCACCTATCTTTGGTTCAGGTTCCCTTTGGGACCACTTATAACGGTGCAACATTTGGGTCAGATATTCCTGAGACCAACGTCGCCAGAAGTCTTGTGTCATTTTTTGAAGCAACTGCCATCTTTTCAGTGTGCCTACATTAGAGTGTTCATAGTTACGATCCGGTGCAAGAATCAACGGCTCTCCTATCAAAAAGTGACCAGGTGTAAGGGGCATTTGGTCTTCTGAATTTTGCGAAATTTGAGAAATTGGTCTAGAATTGAGACACGCCTCAATTTGGACCAGAAGAGTAGACAGCTCCTCGTAGGTGAGAGTGGAGTCGCCAATGACTCTCTTCATGTGATATTTAGTTGATTTAATGCATGCCTCCCAAAGACCACCAAAATTTGGAGCGTGCGGTGGTATAAAATGCCACTTAACACTGTTGGAGCTGAGCCAATCCCTAATTTCATCAGCGACCAATGACTGTTCCGCATTTACTAGGCAGCGTAACTCCTTGGAAGCACCTACAAAATTCT
This sequence comes from Arctia plantaginis, assembly GCA_902825455.1. NCBI lineage: Eukaryota > Metazoa > Arthropoda > Insecta > Lepidoptera > Erebidae > Arctia > Arctia plantaginis. The sequence continues at coordinate 1,897,366 of CADEBD010000297.1, read as the reverse complement.
TTCCGTTGTCACTCCAAAGGTCACTGCAGTGACCTCGTCTGGCAATGAATCTTTTAAACGCTGCAATAAAAGATTGTGACGTGAGATCGCTTACGACCTCCAAGTGCACCGCTCTCGTAACCATACATACAAACAAAGATATGTATCCCTTATAGGACTTGTTGCCGCGACCTTTGGACACTCTAATATTGATTGGACCTGCGAAGTCCACTCCACTGTGTACAAATGCTCTGGCTGGTGTAACTCTGCACAAGGGTAATTGTCCCATGAATTGGTTTTTAAATTTAGCTGAGTGTCGGAGACAAGTTACACATCTACGTGCAAATGATTTGACTGTGCCTTTTGCCGAGATTATCCAGTATTTCGAGCGCAAGTAATTCAACATTAGAGTGGGTCCTCCATGAAGTGTTTTTCTATGGGCTTCATCAACAAGCAGGCCAGCTAGGTGACTATGTTGAGGAATAATAATGGGGTGTCTCATGCTTTCAGAGAGTTGAGCATGTTCTATTCTTCCTCCTACTCGCAGTATTCCTCGTGAATCCAGTATGGGACATAGTGCCTTTAATTTGCTTTTAGTCTTAACTCTTCCTGATCTCTTAACATCGTCTATGTCTTCACTAAATGATTGCCGTTGAAAATCTCTAATACAAATTTCCAGGGCCTCATCTAATTCCTCGCTGGTCAGGTAAGTGTGTCCTTTCCTATTTATTTTAAAAAATCTTCTGCAATACGCCACAACTCGGACCTTGGTCGTCGTTTTATCCTCCCGAACTACGGCGTGGTGAGGTAAGTACACAGCCTCCGTTCTCTGAGTGTCCGTTTCGGGATTGATTACTTCTATATGACCAAGGTCGAGGTATTCTTGAATGACCTCAGTATACTTCTGTTTCATCTCTGGATCCTTCTTAAAACGACGTTCAAGAAGGTGAAATCGTCGAAGCGCAATGTCTCTGGTATGGCCGTATTTGCACTGTGGGTCTGAGTCTCTAAATGGTAAACTGACAACATACCGACCAGTGCTGTCTCGTTGAGTGGTTTGCTTGAAGAAGTCTTCGCATAACTGCTCTTCCTGGGTAAGTATTTTCTTCTTACTGTATGCGTCAGATTCGATTTCCCAAAATCTTTTAAGCATTTCATTGTCACTGATCTGCGAATGCATGCTTACCAATGCCGGGTGACAATGTGCTGAATCCAAATTCGAATCTCTGTGTGTTCGACCAGACAAAATCCAACCTAACCGTGTATTTTGTGCTATCAAGGGTCCAAGAGGGTGCTTGATTAAACCCTCTTTGAGTACCTGGCCATAAACTTCAGCTCCAAGCAAAATATCGAGTTTGTTTGGATTGTGGTACTCTGGATCTGCTAAAACTATTTCTTCTAGTTGATGCCACGTTGGTACTAATACTTTATCACCTGGAAGTAACGATGTAATATTGCCCAAAACATATGCCTGAACTTGGATGTGAAAATTAGGATCGTGACGTGATTTAATAGTTACGAAAACGATAAACTTGGAGACCATAGCTCCACCATCACCTCCTATGCCTGAAATGACACCTCTTGCGGGTGTCTTTTTGAGTCCAAGTAACTGAACTGCTGATTCGGTTATGAACGACGTCTGGGATCCTTGATCCAATAACGCCCTCAGCAGGTGGTTGTATCCGTTGCCTGTCTGTGCTTCGACAAGAGCGGTTGCTAATAAGACCTGATTTGGAACAGCCTTCTTACTAAAGTGAGTGGTTATAGCGGCAGCATTTAATTCCTGCACCGCATCGGAAGTAGTACTCGATGTAGCTACTGCCGACTTGACTACTGACGTCGTCTCTGCAATGCCTCTAGACGACGTTGATCCTGAGGATTCCTTAGGGTGTAATAAAGAGTGGTGTTTGCGATTGCAAATCTGACAAGTGGTGGGGACACGACAAAACTTAATAGAATGATTCGACCTTAAACAATTAAAGCATAAGCCACTAGTTCGAACGAAATCACTACGTGTTTTATAGTCATTTTTACAAAACTGTTTACAGTGACTAAGTTTGTGGGGTTGTTTACAGAATGGACAGCTTGCTTTAATAGGGGTATCGTTTTTGGAAGCAACCGCATGAAGAACTCTTGGTTTGTAACTTGACCTTTGTCTACCACTCTGTGTATCCAAGTACTCTAATGACCGAAATCGAGACTCTAGAAACGTTTTAAATTTGTCAAATGTTGGTAATTCCTCACAGGTACCAACCGTTGACTCCCATAATTTTCGTGACTCGCTATCTAATTTTTCGCTGATTAAGTATATTATTATAATATCCCAAGAGTCAACGCCAACACCAATAGTGGATAGGCCATTTATGCAGTCTACAGTTGTGTCCAAGAGCTCCTTAATAGCGCCTGCTGATTCCAAAATATTCGATTGATTTATTAATCTCTTTAACATAGCGTTACACAAATACCGCTTGTTGTCATAACGCTTAGTTAGCAACTGCCAGCATTCCTGGTAATTGGCAGCTGTGACTGGAGTGTGGCGCAACAATTGTTCTGCCTCACCCGCCAAATGACCTTTTAAATAATGTAACTTCTGTACATCATCAATTGCATCGTTGTTGTGAATTAGCGATAAAAATAGATCACGAAATGATATCCATTCTGTATATTTTCCCGAAAACATTGGAATAACGACTTTAGGTAATTTTACATTATTATACATCTTTATTACCGGTTGCTTATCTGAACCCTTAGTCGGCTTTGCAAGTTTTGAAATGTGTTCTCTCAACTCTGATTTGTATAAAATATAACTTTCTTCGGTGCTATCGTATGTATCTGCTTTAAAATAACTATGTTCATTATCTTTTGCAAGTTCTACTATCTTTCTATGTGTTTCTACAAAAGACTTCCATTGTTGTTCCAAAGTTTCCAATCTGGTCTCCAGGAACGAAGGTGTTAGACGTTCTTTAGGTGATTTTTTATAATTTACTCTGCCCTTCTCAATGGAATTCTTTGCATCATTTTGCAACTTTATTAATGCTTCCATGTTGAAGTTAGAAGTTTTTGCTTGAATGCGTCACTCACTTACTCCAAATTTACAATACTTCTTAATTTCTCCGATAGGGGGCGCTTGTAACTCCTCCACACCACCGCTATTATTCGCCTGTATTGTCCGCTTCAATGACACTCCGCTGTATAATGCGCTTTCAACACGCTGCTGACAGCCAAGAGACTCCACACCCGTGGCGCCCACTGCTGTTGACGGAATACGTCGCTGAGGCCTCTTCGTGGCGTTAAGCGGCGGCAGCACTTCAGAGCGATCCACTCTGATTTCTACGCTGGTGAAGCACTAAAAATTGCACGCGTCGACACTACCGCGCACTGTATCCGGCTGAGAAGGACCATGTACAAATGGATCCCCAGGAGCCTTAATAAAACCACTGACTCTTAACAACTAGTTTTATTTATCACTAGGTTACACTTCACACAATAGGTAAAAGGATGTTCGTTCAATACAAAGAAATCAAATCAATTTATGTTGATTGCGGTAACGAAACCATAACGCGATTTAGCAAAACGGCACAGCGACATCTATCGAAGAGCAATGTAACATATTTCAATTTATACACTAAAAATTATTCAAAGCAATGTTATAGGTATTAATTTGAATTTAATTATTGAGAATATAAAGGCAAGTCGTCATCTAATTTATAATTTGAGTCAAATTTTTCATTTAAAAACTCATTTGTTGAGGAGTAACACTTTTACAATAGGAAGTCAAATAATTTATTTTTAAATGTCATGAAGTTAAGGTTTTTAAAAACATTAGGTATAATATATATAATTTGTAATTTATTATAAACACGAATTGCCATACAGTAAACATTATTAGCAAATAATTTAATCCTTTGTTGGGGTACACATAATTTGAGGATATTTCGGGTTTTTCTTGTAACAACATCATTATGTACTGGAAATAAAGCTATATTTTTATGTACAAAGATACAGAGTTCAAATATGTACAAAGATGTGATTGTAATATTTTTAAATGTTTGAAGAGTGGGACACAGCTTTCTTATGGTTGGGCTTTAGTTATTGATCTAATGCATTTTTTCTGAGCTCGGAATGCTTTAATGATATCAATAGAATTACCCCATATAATAATGGCGTACCGGAGAATTGATGCTATGTAGCCGGATAGGCATAGAGTGCAGCATTGATACCAGCTACGCGAGTCAGTCTGTACAAAACATATACAAATCTTTGCAGTTTAGTGCATAGTGTATCGATATGTTCTTCCAGTTGCAATGTCTATCAAACGTTATACCCAAAAATGTAGCACTTTCAACCTCTTCTATAGCATCATTTGCATGCCTTATTTGTAATTGGTGACGTTTGCTGTTGTATGCTTGGAACTGTATAAGTTTAGTTTTTATGAAGCCGAAATACGGCCAACATTAACCTATCTGAGTGTGGACTTTATTGGTTCATCTTGAGAAGTACTGTATTCCCGAATAATATACAGGTTCTGATAATAAATCTAGATGGTGGCCACAATATCTCTTTGAAAAAACAACATATCCGCACCGAGCTTGGGTTTGTTAACAGTTTATTTGTACGTTGTAGACAGATACATACATATGATACATATGGTCATTAATATTATATTAACGGGAATTAACGCGATCTCTTATTTAGGGTATTACATACCTCTGGTTTGCCTGACGTTTCGACCAGGTTGCACCGGCCGTGGTCATAGGCTGACTGGCTCATCGGCGCACGCCCTCCGTCGTCGAATCCGTGAAGTAGAAGGCACTTCATCTACCCGCACATTTTCGATATTGTTGTTGTTTTTGTCAAGGGAGTTACAGACAAGATCGGGTCTGTGCTAAAGAAATATTCCATTCCGACAGTATACACACCAGGCATAAAGGTTCACAACATCGTCGGCACACCGAAGGATATATTGCCACTACAAACTCCTGGTGTTTATAAAATAGACTGCAGCTGCGGAAGCTCATACATAGGCCAAACTAAGCGGACCATTGCAGAAAGGGCCAAAGAGCATATCGCTGCTGTGAAGAACCGACAGACGAGCAAATCAGCGATTGCAGAACATGCACTCGAAGCAGGCATCAACCACTGGATTGAATTTCACCGCACGCAAGTCCTCTCCACCGAACGTCACTTTTACTCAAGAGTTGTACGTGAAGCGATTGAGATTAAAAAGCATAAAACTTTCAATCGGGAAGATGGTTTTAAGTTATCTACAGCGTGGAATCCAGTGTTAAAAAAATACCACCTCGCTTTTCTGCGCAATCGGTTAAACACCAGAATAGGGTCTCATCGGCGTGCGCCAATGAGCCAGTCAGCCTGTGACCACGGCCGGTGCGACCTGGTCGAAACGTCAGGCAAACCAGAGGTATGTAATACCCTAAATAAGAGATCGCGTTAATTCCCGTTAAAATAATATTAATTATCATGGAACGCGAAAGTTTAAAACTACATATGGTCATAATTTCATTGAAATATAAACCTTTACAAAATATAAAATACAAGCGGATATTTTAAAAGCTTGAGGCACCACCAGACTGGCAGGTAAGATACTATACTTCTGTGCTTTAAGGTTTTTAAAATATCGGTAGCTTTATTACTTACTTTGGTTAATAAAATCAAAGTACTCGTGAGTTTCGTTTCCCAGGTATTTGAATACTAAGTTCAAGTAAGTCTAATCTTTTTCGAGATTGAATATGACGGACACAAATTTGCAATTATATACATGTTTAGTTTTTTGAGGGTCTTGATTATGAATATGATATATAAGTATTTCGTATCAATAAAAAAAGAAAATATTGCACAAATCTATTTAAATTATATAAAGCTGAAAAGTTTGTTTGAACGCGGCAATCTCAGGTTCATTTCGAATCGAAGGCCAGCAACGTCGCGATACTGCGACGACCGCAGCGAATGCTGGCCATCAGGATCATAAGGGGGTACCGCACGATCTCCTTTGAGGCAGCGAGTCTCCTGGCCGGAACTCCACCGTGGGACCTGGAGGCGAGAGCCCTTGCGGCACTGTATCCCCCGATGATACTGATGCCCCGAGATTCGAGAAATCGATGACCGGAAATCCCAACTCCGCCAGGTCATCATAGGGGAGTGGAGGGAACGACTCGGACAACCGAGCGCTGGGCACGCCGTCATTGCGGCGGTAAGACCCGTTATGGAGGATTGGCTCGAGAGGCGTCACGGGACCCTCTCATACCGATTGACGCAGGTGATCACTGGGAAGGGATGTTTCGGAGATCACCTGTGTCTGATCCGCAAGGAGCCAACGCCTGAGTGCCACCACTGCGATGGCCAGACCGTGGACACGGCTCTCCACACGCTGGCAGAGTGCCCGGCGTGGGTTGAGCAGAGGCGAGACCTCGTGGCGGCCATCGGAGTGGGAGTTCTCTCGCTCGATAGCCTGATTGCGGCTATCGTGCGGAGCGAGAGTGCGTGGAACTCTGCCGTCTCCTTCTGCGAGCAAGTTATGCTCGCAAAGGAGACCGGGAGAGGTTTAGAACTCTCCCGGCCCGCCAGGCCCGGGCACGGGCCAGGCAGCGCAGGCGACTCAGGCGCCGGAGGTCGCAGAACAACCTCCGTCCTCCATAAGCGCAGGCCTGGGGGTGACAGGTGAGGCCATCTGTCACCCTAGCAGAAGCAGGCCGGGGTGACGGCGAGCGCGTTGCGAAGCGCGCTCGCTTCCAGGGAGCACAGGGAACATGGGGTTCCCACACGGGGGGGGTCGTCTACTTGTCTGTAGATGACCCGAGGTATGTCGGGGCACCAGGGACTTCCTTTCTAGGGTATACCTGGTTCCCCGGCTATTAGTACCCGGCGAAGGCGTGCGGTTTTAGTCGGTTCGAGTCCGACATGCCACCGACAGGTGGTATCCAGGGGGCTGACAGCTTTAGTTCCAGCACGATGGTTGTGGCGCTACTGTAGCGTCGTATTTCGCCATTTTGTGTGACGTCGAAAACTTGCGTAAGTGTGTGTATATCATTGACTATCAAAACTGTCATCGTTGACTTCACGTCAAGTCTTTAGAAGTTTTAAACTGAAAGCCGTTATCAATTGTGTTTTCCTCCGGTCTTCCCGTTGAGTTGAGATACTTGAAACTACTCTGTTTAATTCTTCGTATCGGATTTGGTGATATTTGTTTCATCCATTCTCGCCATGTCGCTATACAAGTGTTGTGTTGGGGGTTGTGCTTCAACAAGTAACACTCACAGACTATTTTGCATGCCCATGAATGATCATTTACGTAATTTCTGGATGTCATTGTTAGTGCCTACAAACCCCAGCCTACTTGGACTTACTAAAAACCAGCTTATGGCAAAACGTGTTTGTGAAAGACATTTTGATGAAACACAATTTGATCCGGCTGGTGTTAGAATACGTTATTCATACCCTTGTTTGCTGACAGAAAATGAGATCGCCCATGGCGTACCACTTGCGAAGGGTAAGTGCTTACGTAA